>JAXDDW010000004.1:8700000-8810000 GCA_034670385.1 Hoplostethus mediterraneus | reverse complement strand
TTAAATGGGTTTATTTACTATTATTTTCCTCAGATATTCATACTTGTGTAATGGGAGGTCTTTAGGATGGTAACTTGTATCCCATGTGTGATTCTTAAACGTGTGCATATTACCCCCATGGGCTCTTATTCTGTTCTTTATTAAGTGGATTGGGTCCTAAATGTATCGGTGACTTCACCTTCCTTCCTATGCACCTTTGTTATTCATGTCAAGTGATTTTGCCAGTGCTTAATCAATTGCACAACATTAAGAACTGCTGCAGCTTTAGGCCTGCTCGATTGCGTTCTCTTTTAAGGGTTTTTATTTATGTGATTGTGAATACATTTTCTATCTTTTGAGCCATTGACCTCCTGTCCTGGTCATTCTGGACACTTACCTGTCTGTGTGGTGATTATGTTAGCCCAACTACAATTCAAATCACTACACTTGTGCTTGTTTTGTTTTATTTTTAAGCCTTAAAGCTGCAGTGACCCCTTTTGTGCTACACAAAGTCAATGTAAGCTGCACTACAGCCAGTGTGAATGTACAGCTTTATGGAAATGGAACTTGACTTGACCATACATTGACGTTCATATGGACTGAAACTTTTATTTTGGAGAGAAAGATCCAGAAAATGAAAGTATCTCACTAAATCACTGGAGAGATCCCTCCATGCTGAAGCGCCGCCGGCTCTCCTGTCTCCTCTTTCATCCGACGACGCAGGTTATTCTTATCTGTTTATGGGCTCACAGCCTGAGACCTGTAACAGATTCGTGGGGGCTCGTCTGGGATCGGCGCCACCTTATGGTCTGACGGCTGCTGATGCAGTGATCCATGAATCTTGGGCCAGAGCGATGACACACATTTGCAGCTGCGAGTGCGCGACTAAGATGGCAAGGTGACCAGTGTGAAGGGGATCCAAGCCAAGAGAGAGCAAGCGCCGCGTAGCCAGGGTGTCTACAGCGTTCATCATATCTGACAATGAGAGGAAGGGACTTATTCGGGCCAGGAAAAGACTTCTCAACCTGACGGCCAGAAGAACTCTACAGTCTTGCCACGAACATCGCTCCAGTTGAGGACCTCCATCCATCCAGTTCAATAAAAATAATAAAATGATAAAAAAAGGGACTGCTTTTATTATCTATAAGCAGTAGAGTAGTACTGCTCTCAGGTTGGTAATGGGGTTGAAATGCGTATACCTGCTCTGCTGGGTTACAGGGGAGGTCAGTGTTACTGGTGACACAATAGCCCCATTCGGACGGGATTAGTTTCTCTAGGGGAGGTGAGGTAATTCAATTTATTACAGCGCTATTCAGTCATTTTAATCCCGTCCGGAGCGGCCATGTCAGTGATTTTTCCGTCCTACCCCAGTAATAATAGCTACTGCTTTTCAGCAAACTCACGGGTGCACTGATCATTTTAGTACCGTCCGGATAGACATGTTGGTAATTTGAGATACGTTCTTTGCACTTCATCCAATCGAAAGTGGCGACAGAGGGGCACAGCTCGCATAGCTTCTCCCAAATGGCCTCCCACACCTTATGATTATGAATTGTATTTTCGAATTGGCTTTGAAATCGTGGCTCTCCCCAAACAGAGATAAGGGTCAGGGTTTCTTCCCTGGTCCACTGCCTCGATTTTTTGCCATTTGCGGCTGCACGCCTCTCTTGCGTCTCCATTCGCCTCATTTCAAAGTCCAGTTGCGCTCTTTCAAGCTAGCTAGCTATTGGCGCGCGAGTGACATAAACATCCGGGTACGTCCGACAAATTCCTCCTGTCTGTAAATTTTAATCCTGTCCGGATCGATGACTGAAATTACCGAGGAGCCATGCAAATGTTTTATTACCCACGTTACCCTGTAAAACTAATCCCGTCCGAATGGGGCTCAAGACCGCCAACACCGACCTCCTCAAACTGAGATGCAGAAGTTGCTTGTGAGTTACGAGGAGCTGCACAAGAAGCTAACGCATTCCTGTGATACGACGTCCACATGAACGATGGCGAGGGAGTGTCCCTTTAACACCTCCATGAGCAGCAGCCTTCCTAATAACATTGAGAACTGTGGAAACTAGAGACGGCCTTCTAGCACTGTGAACGCTTATATTTGACTTCCACTGTTTTACCACTTTAAAATGGATAACCGGTTCATTTGTACCACGATGAGACGAATTACAATGCAAATGAGAATCTATTTTCTCTGACAAAGTTGATTTGAATTGTTCTGAGTGCCAATAATCACGGCCAACTTTCTATTTTTATATATTTTTTTATTTTTTTATTTTATTTTTTTATTTTTTACCTTGTTTTATGCTTCCTACCTAATATGTTCTCGTGTTAAAATTGTCAATATATTGTTTGTTTATTGTAACGCCCTTTTGCTTTATTCTAATTCTTATTCTTTACTGTACCCTATTACTAATAGCTGCTGCAGTGACCCAATTTCTCCATGGGGTTCATTCAACTTTCATTTTATCTTACATCTTCATCAGACTCCATGCATGCAGAAAACCTCCTCCCACACACACGCACGCAAACACACACACACACACACACACACACACAATCCGACATCGTCACATTCATGGCTATTTTTAAAGGCCTCCTTTTTCCTGCTCAACATGTCTCTGGTTATCTCACAACCCCAGTGGTGGCTTGCATGTCCTGGATATGTGCTGACAGAGCAAACTGAAACATTATATCTCCAGCAAAAGACCACAAACTCAGAAGCCACAAGTAGCAGCTCTCCTCCTGCTGCACTAAAATCTTTTAAGCTTCAAAACACAGACCGACCGTCAAATCATTTTTAAGCGGGGACTCTGCCCTCTTCGCGCCGTCCTCTCGACAGCCCGTAATGACTTCTCAAGCAAACGTTAAATGAGGTGGTTTTTTTTGTTTGTTTCTCACTGTAAAAAAAAAAAAAAAAGCGGATATTTGACATGGAAACTGTAACGCCACATGCAGTTGCGGGTTATTGTATTCTCCGGTGGCTCACATCTACGCAGGATGTGCCGACTGAGCTCGCTTGAAGGCACTTTTGTGGAGGGGTGGATGGAGCGCTTTCTTGCAGTTTGTTTGTGCATGTGTGTGTGTGTGTGTGTGTGTGTGTGCATGAGCTATGTGCTATAAACAAGATTTCCTTCTACCCTCAAACCATACCCGACAGTGCTCCTGTGTGTATGACGGTTACACACAAATTTTTCCATGGGTTATTGGGTATGGTGTGTTGTCATGGCAACTGGTGAGATGTGTTCACTATGGGTTTTTTTTTTTTTCCCTTTCTTTTCGATCTGAAAAGAATGTAAAGAGGCAGGATGGAAATGAACTTACTCTCCTAACCGAACCAAATGAAATGAAAGTAACTAGAACTACGTGCAAGTGGGGGGAAAAAAGTATAATCTTGTTTACCCAGACTTCCAAACAGACCACTGCACAGATGCAGAAAATATTTTTCAATTAATTTGTGTGCTATTATTACGTTGGAATTTCCTTGACAGCCCATCGCAAAGGCATTCTCAACAACCACAACTCGCTGCTCGGAGAGAATCCATCAGGCGCACTTCATATTTTGAAAAAGCTTTTCTCTTTTTGTTTCTTTATTTCAGTTATGAACATTTTATTTTCCAAATGACTCTTTGGTCCCGAGGTTCTCCCGTATGAATTGATCTGTAGTGACCAGACAGAGCACAAACCAAGAGCAGCAACGTCTCTTTGCTCTTTCCTCTTGTTCTAACTCGCTCTTGCTCCACAAACGCATGTTTCTCAAACACGTGTCGGCTGTCTGTTTGCCCTCCCGTGACCCAAACCGATCTTATCCTTTATCTCCTTTCTGTGTCTGTGCAACACTGTCAGAGTGTCAAGGTAGTTGATAAGTAAAAAGGAGAAGCGGAGGACATGAGTGTTTGTCTTATCTTCCTATTGCTAAGCGCTGCAGTTTGTCTATGTGCAAAGTGTCAGATTGGTTTCACACACTCGCGTATAGGCGCGCCGTGGTGCACACACACACACTGCATCCCGCCTGCTCATCGGGTGTGTGTATGTGAGGGTATGTCTGCATGTGGTCACTGCTGTGTGCAAACAGTTGTAACGAGTACTGTACAGCAGAGGTGCTGTTCTACCCCGGCTGACGCTGCTGGAAGCTGCTGTCAACCACATCCTAGGGCTGGGTCTGAACGCTCACGCCACATAGCACAGAGCAGTACGCCGTAGGAGTGAACAAACACTATCAATACAATGCAACATCCACACATTTGTACAGAATAATGATGTTTTTTGAACTAAGTATTACAATTTTCTAAACTAGTAAAGTATAACCAAAGTGCAAGGAGTCTAAAAGGTTTTAATAATTGTCGTTGAATTGAAATAGAAAATAATCCATTCTGAATCTATTATGAAAATCCTGAGGGAGTATCTGAACCGGAGGACTCTAATAATCAAACAATTGCAGTGGATTGTCCAGTCAGGTCAGAGATCAGTTTAAGACAAAGAAAGAAAGAAAGAAAGAAAGAAAGAAAGAAAGAAAGAAAGAAAGATGTGGAAAAAATAGGCTACCCCTACACACTTGCATAACTGTGACCTATAATACACCACAACCAAGACAGTGAGCACAAGTGGGATGGAAAGTGTGTATGTGTGTGTGTGCGTGTCTGTGGGTGTGTGCGTGTGCTCGCATGTGTACGATGACACATTGTGTTTCAAAGGTGTAAAATAGAGCAGTGGAGGTGTGTGTGTGTGTGTGTGTGTGTGTATGCGTGCGTGTGCGTGTGTGTGTGTGTGCGCACAAAGTTCACACCTGCAAGATTTAGATGTATTGGTTTCCGTCATTTTGCAAACGGTGCTTCTTAGAATGCATTGATAGCACAATGTTTTGCTGCGCCGCTCGCCCACAAGCCAAGAGACGACAATCACACGGCGACGTTGTCAACATCAATACATTAGAGGGATTGTTCATCATATTGTTTTCTGATCAAGATGGATTACTCTTCATCAGAGGCTTGCAGAGGGGCTTCAGGTTGGGAGATATGAAATCACTTCAATGCGTTTGATGGAGTAGTGAGGCTGAGAGATGCTAGATTGATCCCCCCCCCCCCCCCCCTCACCCCCTGCCTCCCGTCTTATTGAATTTTCCAGGGTGGATCAAATTACTTTTTTTTTGTCAATGTACAGAAAGGGCTGTGGGCTCTAACGCTCTCATTTCTGTGTTTGTGTTATTTGTATTGTCTCTCAGCGACCGCATCCCCAAAAGTCTGGGCTAGTCTAGTTTTCCTACAGGTGGAAAGTCCCTCCCTGCGTTTGGATTCGGACTCATGTGAATCCGCTTCCACATATCCTGTACTTCTGCACCCATGTCGTTACTCGAGTATACAGAAAGGAGAGCGAATTGAGCCTGGAGTCTAAACATGTGACATCAGAAGACAAAATGGCAGAGGAGGCGGGGGCTGGACCACCCACAAGGCATTGTGGCTTCCCTCTAACTGAATGTGGACTGAATTAGACGCTGCCTCAAACCGTTACCCTCGAGCTTTTATTAACCACACCAGAACCAAATACATCTGTGGCCTGTTTTGACTTCTTCTTTTGACTCTATCAAGCGTGTCTTTTCAATATTAAGGAAGTTGTGTGTTAAGTTTTGAGACGGTCTTAAAAATGGAGGGGCAAAAAAAAAAAAGGTTGCAGCGCTACAGAGAGTGTGTGTGTGTCGAGTGTCTGTTTAGGGTGGGGCTGTGTGACACACATATTACCACATGGAGACAGTTATGCATCCATACAACGTATTATTACTGCTGTGTGTGTGTGTGTGTGTGTGTGTGTGTGTGTAAGTCAGACACATTCATTCCCAAGCTGGCATCACACACACACACACACACTGAGAGAGAACCATTATAAAGGTAAGGGAAGGTAAAGGAGCTGGAGGCCATCTGGACTATCACACCTCACACACACACACACACACACACACACGCACATGCACACGCACAAAGCCGCTATCTACATTACATTTGCATGTAATTATGTGCAGTGCAGATGTTAAATTTGCAAACATGCACGTGCACAAATATTAAGAAAATAAATACTCGGGGGCATGTGTGCATACAGGCATGTGCACGCACACAACCCAACCCCCCACCCCCACCCCTCCCCACACACACACACATACACACACACACACCACACAAAACACACCACCACACACGCCCACTAGTTGTAGTGGAAAATTACCGGGCTGGACCGTGCACGCCTATATGGTTATGGGAGTCGTGGGCAGAGGGAATGGGCTATTTGCGGTGACCTGCTGACTGCGGCGAGGCTTGAAAGTCGAAAAGGAGTGGTTTGTCATTAGGCTGGAGGCCAGAGACCTCCATCGAACTCTCCCTGTGCCCCTGTCTCTCTCTCTCTCTCTCTCTGGCCCGCCGTAGAGCCACACAGCAGGTAACGCTGGCGCCTTTTACCGACTCAGCGCTAGGTAGGGGTGGGCGATATGACTAAAAATCAATATCGTGATTATTTCAAACTTATACCTCGATTACGATTAATGAACGATTATTTTATTTGTTTTGTTTTATTTTGAAATTGACCGGATGCTCTATGCCGTTCCTGTGTCTGACTTCCTGCCCGGCTTGACACATTCGCTCGCGGCTCGCAAAAAAACGAACGGTCCAAACCTGTCTGAACACGGCGTTACTGGACGGGGCGGAGGGACGTGACTGAATACCACGTAGTATTTTTTAAGGGGACAGTTCATGAACGCAGTATTGGGGAAAGTATTTGGCCCATTCATTCACGGGAAAGTGATGTTACGTCTGATGCGCGCACACACACACACACACACACACACACACACACTGGTTGCTTTGCTAACTGGCGCTTCTAGACGTTCCTCGTTCTTGTAGCCTAAATAACAATTGAAATCAACGATTTTGAAAATTTGCCATGATTACATCATTAAATAGCGATGACGATTATAAACACGATTATCGCCCACCCCTAGCGCTAGGAGCTTGTCTTGACCTCAGGTAACACGGGGGTGCTGTTGATATTAATAGATGTGTGAAAGTGTACCGCACGTGTAAAGTGTGAAAAGCTCATTTGTATATGTGTGTGTGTGTGTGTGTGTGTGTGTGTGTGTGTGTGTGTGTAAATGCGAGCTCAAGATAACGCTCGTGTGCAGGGCTAGAAAGCGAAGGCAGCGATAGATTTGTGCAGCGCTTTATGCTTTTACAGCAGCATCCTATTATGTTCATCACAACGCATCTACGTTGTTCACAGCCAACATATGCTCTTCTCCCACAATGCAGCAGGTAACAAGATGAGTTGCTTCTCTTCGTCCTACAGGCCTCCCTCTCCTAGAAACAACAAAGGAGTAGCGGTGGCGTTTGCGACAGCAGTATTGATTTTGATAGCTGCGGTCGCTGCGACTGTTGTGCTGCTCGGGCTGCTTTTATGAGCAGCCATAAAATAACAGTGAGGAGATGGCCTGGATGCTTTCCATGTATTGCAATCAGAATTTATAAATTGCCCCATTACCCACCTTTCCACTGGTTACACTCGGAACATTAGCAATTATTTTCACATGGGTCCCGCTCATAAAACCAATAATCTAGTGATTTAGAGCCTCGGTGGAGGAGCTGCAGGCTCTCTAAGACTAGGAGCCCTTTGCCTTTTAGACATTCATCTCAGGCTGCTATTAGACGGGCTTTGTGGGGACAAATTGCTTCTGGGTTTTTCTAAGGAGAGTGATTGAGGGAGAGAAAGAGAAAGGAGAGCGAGATTGAAAAGAAGAGAATGTGGTTTCCCTAGACAAAGCAAACCAAAGGGATGAGGCTCTAAAAAAATGTTTAAAAAAAGGGTTAGGGTTGTCTCGTGGTGAGTTCAAGAAGTGGCCACAATGGGTAAAATGCAACGCAGGGAAGAGGATCTCAATTCAATTAGGTTGCATGTATGCAATGTGTGTTTAGTGCATGTATTTCAGTATATGTCTCGAAGGTCTTTCTTTCGTGTGAATGCGTTACGTGCGACGAGGCAGACTATCGCTTCCCAGTCGATGTGTGCTTATGGAGATGGATGTCTGGAGGAGGTGGTAGGAGGTGAGGAAGGCCTCCGCTGCATGACAAAACTCCTGACGACTGCCTACCCACCCATCATCCCATTACTACTCCCCCTGGGAGGGAGGGAGGGAGGGAGGGAGAATGAGAGTGAGGACGGCGGTGGGATGAGAGTGGAAAGCGAATAGATGAAGTGATTCAGGTCCAGTACATAAAGGGGGAGGATGAAAGTGATGGAGAGCGCTGAACGCAGGAGTGTAGGGGAGGGGGGGGGGGGGAATGGGGATGGATGCGAGAGGGATAGGGTGTGAAGATGTGAGAGTAGAAAGAGAGAGAGAGAGAGAGAGGACAGAGTGAGAAGATGGAGTGAAAAGGGAAATAGGAGAAAAGGCATGAATACCACCGAGAGGGAGATATAAAGGAGAAATGGGAACGAGATGAGAAAATTGAGGCACACGGAGTGACAGAGATTGAGGAAGAGAGAGGGGGGTGGGGGGGGGGGGGTAGAGAGATGATGAAGCAACATATTAAACGGCAGTGTTGGGGGGGAGGTGGGGGGAGAGACGGCAGGGGGGAGGAGAGATGAAATAAAGGAAACGGAGAGCGAGAAACAAAGCCGGTCGGAGATTAAGCAAACGAGCGTGAGAAAGAGAGAGAGAGAGAGAGAGAGAGAGAGAGAGAGAGTGTGTGTGTGTGTGTGGTGTGAGACAGGCTGCGATGAGTTCATCCATCACACTGGGCCGGGCACAGGGACAGGCTACTGTGACTTTCCTGACCCACCACAGGCCCAGAGCTGACTCATTCACACTGACTGACAGCACAGTGTGACATCTGATGTACTGAGGATACTACACACACACACACACACACACACACACGCACACACACACACACACACACACACACACACACACACACACACACACACACACACACACACACACACACACGAACGCTCACCCCCACTCAGGTCATTCTTGACGAGTTATTCACTGACTGCTATAAAATGTCAGATTTTAAACCATTTGAACAATATGAGATTTCATCATTAGCTTCAATGCAAGACTGTTTCAGAGGCTGGCCCCAGGGCCCCAGGGCCCCGAGGGCCCCCCGGTGGCCGTGCTCAGAGGTCTTCAATACGCGTGCTCTTATTTTAGAGAGAGTGGGAGGCAATCTAGTGATGCATCATGAATGTTCCTTGCACTACGGCGTAACCCAAAACTGCCAGTCACTCATGCCTGAAGAGAGTTGAGTCTTTTTCTGGTCCATGAAAGAGACAGGACAATCTCCTGCTGTCGGTTATTTAAAGATAACTGTTCTATTTTTTACGCTGATGGTCTGTCTGAAAGGAGAGGAAAGTTTCTTTAGTTGTGGGGACTCAATAAACTTGGGAGTGTTTTTTTGTTTTTTTTTCGTTTGCCTTCATGTCTGGTGAGAAGAGCACATAACATACACAAAGACTCACATTCACAGAAGTCGTATGAAACGCAGATTGCGAAGGCGCAGATGCACGTGCATGCAAACAGGAAGTGAGAAACACACACACACACACACACACACACACACACACACACACACACAAACCCCAACGCAAACACAAACACAATCGGGAACGCAACACAAAACCCAGACACACAGGCAAACATTCACACACACACACACACACACACACACACACACACACACACACAAACAGTGTGGTCCAAAACCCTTGGCTCCCATGTCTATAATGAAGCCTCGGTGTAGGTCTACCGAGGAGGCTGGAGCAGTCAGCCAAGCCGGGCCTGCGGTCTCATCCAGACACCCACCTCGCCTGAGCCAGCTCCCCGGGCCTCAGCGCTCAGTCACTGGGTGGGACGGTCAGGAGGTCTAATCCGGCAAAGCGGAGGGCGGAGGTTTTTGCGGAGGACTCCTTTAGATGTGGTCGGTGTGGGACACCGTGCAAGACGGTCACTTATTTGGTGCCACAAAAGGGGCACAGGCGGGCCTTTCCTGTTGCTCTCCCCGGTCTCCTCTCCTGCTGATGAGTGGCGCTCGCCGCAGACACGACGTTGCAAAAAAAAACACCAAAGTCCATGAGGAAATGTAACGCATCCTCTGTTTACCCCGTCACTTAAAGAACAACAAACACTCCCGGAGAAACAATTCAAAGTGGATTTGAGTGCTATTTAGAGATGTGAATTCCTCTCACTCCCCGCTGACACGCCACACACACACACACACACACACACACACACACACACACACACACACAGAGACTCGCTGCACCACAGTGGCTTCCCCTGTACACACAATACACCCACCACAATGACCTGGCGAGGCCAACCCTATGCTAGAGCGTATATTTACTCCACAGCAATTTACCCTTGGGCTTTGACAGCTCATCGTTTATGCCACTGTGGCGCAGCGCTGCAGGGGCACCACTCCCTGTCTGTCTGTCTGCCTGTCTGTCTGTCTGTCTGTCTGTCTGTCAGCGATGGGGGGGGGGGGAACCACAAGCAGAGTGACGGATCCCCCGGATCACAGCGGGAAATCCGAGGTGTTTCAAGGTCAGAGCGACATGTTTTCAAAAGCGGTAAGCGCGTTCACCCGGTGCTTCAGGTGCTCCGACGTACGGTGTCGTGTTCGCCGCTCACTTACTCCGCCGCCGCCGCATCTCTCAACCGTCTGGAACGAGTCGATGACAGCCGGCTAGCATTTAGCTGTCAGCGAGTTGAGAAGCGTGTTTACTTCTCGTCTCTCTCTGATTTTGTGTGTATCGTGGCTTCATATACTTCAGGAGCTCCTCATCAGCGCTGCTAGATTGCAGGTTGACGTAACACAAAGTCACGTCTGGATGTCTTATTGAAATAATTAGCCGGCCGTAACCTTTAATCTCACTAAATTCCTCCGCCTCATCAGATGAGATGAGGCCCCGTTTAAACGTGTCATTTACGCCCGTCACGTGGGGGGGAAAATTGCGTCAAAGCCAATTTCCTCTCCATCTCTATCCCTCTTTCTCTTTCTCTCATACTGCGTCATCCTCTTTCACTCCGATGTTTTCCTCCTTCTCCTCTTTTAATTCTCTCTCTCTCCTCTCCTGTAGCGGAGAGCCGAAATGTCATGGAAGGCTGCTGCTTTTGTCTGACTATAATTGCATATTTCATAATGACACTAAGCAGACAGAGACATAGATAAAGAGCGCGGGATAAAGAGGGACAGAGCTAGAGAAAGGAAGATTGCGTCCCCAGAGTACCCTGTCTTTTCAGCTTAATTGATGACAACCGCAAGTGAAGTACAGAGGAGCACCGGGAGCGCCGCGCCGTCAACATTTCGCCGAGCGGAGGAAGCTCGCGCTCGTCGGTATAGAGATGACGTTACGGGATGAGCTACGGTTTCGTCTGAGTCCTGAGCGGTTGCACGGCCGTACCGTTTTACACACATAGCAATCTGCAGGAGGCTAATTTAAAGATAGCTAGTTCCCACAGTAAACAAAGCATTTACAGCTTGTGCGGTAGCGTGCATCAAGCAGGCGACGCAGCAGTAGAGATGCAAAGGGAGTCGTAACGGAGTAACAAGTGGCAGGTCTGTTACACGGTCGAGAGACGGGGCAAGCAGCGGCAAGCACTCGCAGCTAGGAATTAAAAAAGGGAGGGAAAAAAACAAAAAAAAACGTCTCTTTTGACTGCATGTTGCCTAATTCTCTCTCTGGGCTTCTGGCAAGCCAAGCCCGATGTTAAGTGGCTTCTTGAGTTTATCCAGCGAGGTCAGAGGGAAAATAAAAACATCACGCGAGAGCTACAATTACAGCCCTCGAACATGACAAGCGTCTGTTTTTGTGCTTTTGACTGAGGGCCCACTTTTAATGGTTGGTTCGGGCTGCAAGATAAACAAACAGTCATAGGGTTAGCATAACCTCGTCTGCGAGCGCTAGCCAGCCTTAGCCAATAAGCCGGCCCCAGCCAGCGAGACAGCCAGAGAAGCTAAGCTCCGCCGCAGCGCTAGGCAGCGACAGCAGAAGCAGCGGTGGTTTTGGCGGCAGGGTGAATTACAGCGTGGAGCAAAGCTGCGGTTTGTATACAGCACACTCACACACTCGCTCTCTTTCCCTTTCACTCCACCTCTCTCACACACACTCACATGCTCACTCTACCCTGGTAGCCTTCTCCGAGCGCTTGACAAAACTTCTTTTAAAGTGACACACACACACACGCACACACGCACACACACGCACACACGCACACACGCACACACACACACACACACACACACACACACACACACACACACACACACACACACACACACACAGTCACTTGGGTGGGCCCTTCCCTTTCCCACAGGTGTTCCACTAGCCTCCAAAGCGGGACCAGCAATCAGAATTGCCTCTGGCAACAGTCTAAACCTACTGACCTCATCAAGAGACCAGTAATCTCTTAAATGATTGGTTCTGAATCCTATGGGAGGATGTAAGCCAATGGGATCTCATTATACTTCAACATAAAAGGAATCCCATTGGGCAACATTTACATGTTGCATCATTCTGTATTCTCATTTACTCTGAGGCCCGATGGGGCTAATCAGAGAGCAGCCGAGCTGTTTCCTATTAGACTGACATCCTGTTGAAACAATGAGGTGACCCAGGATGAATGTTGATCGCAGGGTTGCAGTAGAAGTGTCGTAGTAGCACATACACTAGTTGTGATCACGTTATGAATGATAGGCTGATGCAACCAATGGCGATGGCTTGCTCCACCACATACTGTGGATGCTCTGCACGTTATGCTACCACAAAATGTGAGAACATACAACCGCCATGCTTTTCCACTTACAAGCCACTTCATATACTCTGCTTTTTACCATACGATTCATCGGTGGTCTGATTCAATAAAGCCTTCATATTCCCTCTATGTATATGTCATTATATACTGATGTATTCTAGATGTGTAAATATGAAAATATATTTTACTTTACAAGAACATCTGAGTCAGTCAGACGCAAGGTCACGCCAGACTCCCGCACACACACACACACACACACACACACACACACATCATTCACGTCTCAAGAGTTTATTTGTGTTGCCTTGGCCGTGGAGCGAGGAAGGCTAAGCCAAGATCTATTGAGGAAACATGGTTGAGCGTTGCCTCTTCCGTGCCTCATTGACTTTCAATGTGTGTAAACAATCTCGTCTTTGAGCGCGCTCTGGTGTTGTTTGCGCTGCGTTCACACCTGCCGCTGAGTTCCTGTAACAGATGCATCCCTACTATAGGGTCAACATGTACTCTCCTGTACATTGTCGCTAGTGTACTCCTACACATTCACAGGCACACGAAGACCCACAATTAACCATGCATTTACACATGGTTGGTATGTACATGTACACAAACACATGACTTGTAGACAGGCAAATAGGCAAGCGCACACACACACACACACACACACACACACACACACACACTCACACACACACACACACACACACACACCTGCTGCTCATCCTCCTCCACAGAGCCCTGTGTTAATGGATGGGAGTCTAATTACTGTTCTCACATTGGGACTACTCTCGCCACACTCATCTCCCTAGACATGCTGTGTGTGTGTGTGTGTGTGTGTGTGTGTGTGTGTGTGTGTGTGTGTGTGTGTGTGTGTGTTGGGGAGTGATGAGGTTAGCTGCTGTCAGCACAGAGAGCTCACACACACTGCTCATTAGCAGACTTTCTCTCTTCCTCTCACTTTCACATTCACATAGAAACACAGTAGACTTACAAATACAAAACACTGTTTAATGCAGTGCAACGTTCAGCTTAACATCCAAACGGTAGTAGTAGCATCTTAGCTTTGCATATACGTTATATTTTAAGATATAGTTTGTACCCGAGAGTGAGAGAGAGAGAGAGAGAGAGAGAGCGAGAGAGAGAGAGATCATTGGTGTGCCTAAAGCAAGACACAAAACCAGACAGATACACTTCCCCATTCAACCACCACAGTTCTGGTTAAAAATAACGACAAGGAACTGTGAGCTACTGGCTGCTTCTCTCACGCTAATGCACACATTTGCATGCACACACACACACACACACACACACACACATACAAGCGCTGGTGGTGGCTGAGGTCTTCCGAGTCTGTTTTGACACAGCCTCGCCTGTGACGCAGTCTATGTTGTACCATAAACTGTCTCTGTGCAGAGTGACCTCCCCCACCACTTCCTCTGTGTGTCTGTGAGTGTTTCATCTCCCCTGTGGCTTTCAGCCTAAGTGGAACACAGAGGAGCAGACAGGTCTTCAGAGAAAAGATTGCTGTTGAGAACATACACGGCTCACAAACAAAGGCCACCTGGCTCCCAGTAGCATGACGGAAACGCACTCTTCTTGGTGCTACAGTGACAAGGCTAACAACAGGGTCTGCGCTCTCTGGGCCTAATTAGCCCTCGACTAATGTGTTGCTAATTTGGAATATATCAGTCATAAATGTTACGAAAGTTTAATGTTTATTATTATTTTTTTTCTTTGTTTGCTCAATGACCCGTGTTTTCATTTTGGCATGAAGAATGGTAAAGGCTGGAACAAACATTTGTTAATATGATTGTAGGATGTATCCTGTTGGACCCCTGCAGCTAAATTAATGCTTTATTAATGTAGTATTAATGATGGACTAATGGTATGGTAATGTTGTGGTAATCCTTTAAATAATGTATGACACATAGAGCAAGCTTGATTCTAAATGACCCAATTTAACATTTTTAACAATTAAGGAATGAACTATGTGCTCAGTGCTTATCATCAGGGTAAGGAGGGTTACTTTCAAGATGTACCCTATTACAGGTTACTGATTACTTTCAGTGAGTTTTGGATTAGGCCGGTTCCAAAATCTTTTGAACCTGACTTCAGATGGACAAATGCAAATGATGTCTAAATACAACAACTGGGCAAGAAAAAGAGATACCTGAAAACATTGTTGTGGTGTGAGGGTAAGTCAATTCAGCGATGTTAGCAAGTAGTAAAGGGGAACAGTTAACCTGAACAAACAGCTTTTTTTTTTTAGCATTGTTAGTTAGCTAATTAGTCAGCAGGGGGTCATTCTCATGTTCCCAAGGTCCTATGTTCCCAAGGTCCTATGTTCTCAGGGTCCTATGTTCCTAAGGCCCTATGTTCCCAGGGTCCTATGTTCCTAAGGTCCTATGTTCTCAGGGTCCTATGTTCCTAAGGTCCTATGTTCCCAGGATCCTATGTTCCCCAGCTCTATATAGCACATAATGGGAACCTGAAAAAGATGTTCCCCAGCTCTGTATTCCCTTAATATGACATGAGACATAATGACCCGGAACACCTTCAAAATCAAATAAAATGACAACCATTGGTTTTGTTGTGTTTATATAGACGAGCTGTTTTGAGGCCTTGTTCCAATAAAAGAAATGGATAATATTTATGAAATATTTCAACTTGAAACGGGTCAAATTTGACCCGAACACAATAGGAGGGTTAATGTGTGTTAACAGAATATTGAACTGGGGAACATAGGGCCCTGGGAACATAGGACCCTGGGAACATAGAACTTTGGGAACTTAGGACCCTGGAAACATAAGAACCTGGGAACATAAGAACCTGGGAACATAGAACCGTGGGAACTTAGGACCCTGGGAACATAAGAACCTGGGAACATAGAACCGTGGGAACTTAGGACCCTGGAAACATAAGAACCTGGGAACATAGAACCGTGGGAACTTAGGACCCTGGAAACATAAGAACCTGGGAACATAGAACCGTGGGAACTTAGGACCCTGGGAACATAGATATGCTCCCGTCAGCAGGGCAATTTATCGAAGCACCCAATGTTAGCGTTAACACGTGACTACCAGCCACCACTAGCGCTAGCTACGTTAGCTTCCACTAGATATGTTAGCTAGTACACAAATAAGATGCATTTACAACAAGAGCATGATGGTTAGCTGCTAGCTAACAAGCTGACATTATATAAATACAAAGTTGCTCATATTCATCAGTGGAGAAATTATCAGTTCCCTGTTAAAAAACAGCACAGAAAATAACCGTGTTTTTAATTCTTGTTAGTTTGAAACGGGTTTGGTTTCCTGTTTCGTCCCTCTCTCTCCCCCGGTCTTCCATGTCTCTCTCAACTTTGAACTGTAAAATAAAGGTAAAATAAATATATCTATAATTAATATGCGCCTTTAAACAGCCACTATTCACCTATTTTTCTTAATTATCAGTAACACGATAACTGTTTTTTTCATTTATTTTGTTTATTGTTATCACATCATCCAGTCACATGGGATCTGCAATCCGTCTTCAACACTGACCATCATGTATCATGTATCTGTCACTCTGGGTATTCTCACCAGCTTAAAGGCAATACAATCCTCCTGTCAATAACATTTCAAATTATAACTTATTTCCGTTATCTGTGTTCAATGCTTCATATTCACATAACTTGTTCATTTGCTGTGGGTAGGTTTGCAGTAGTAGTACGAAATAGTGTCCTCAAAGAGGACCAATTATACCTAAAGTATCCATCAAGTGAACACTACCTGCCAGAGTCACAACCTCTGGATGCTTTTGTGGCGTGACACAAAAATCCTTGGTCCACACAAAAGGAATAAAAAACAGGAATTGAGTCTTACAGGCTGCCGTGCCAGAAGAGTATGGATTTATCGCTGCCTGGCCGACCTCATAGGCTGCTTGCTGTTGGTGGGGGGGGTGTGATGGGCAGAAGGAGGGTGGGCAGAGACCAGCACCCGAGCGGACCCCCAGGCCGGTCGATTGCTCAGCCGAGCTGAAAATGTGTTCTCAGATCTCTGACTGACATGCTGTCCTGTGGGGTTATGCGTGTGTGTGTGTGTGTGTGTGTGTGTGTGTGTGTCAGGGAGGAGGAAGAGGAGCTGAGTGGCAGGAATTCACAGTGATCATCCTTGGCTGGGTAGTAAGCTGTGTGGTTTAAAGGGCATGGATATGTGTTTGTATGTAGGAAGACAATGTGATGCGTGACAGGCATCCTACAGATCTGTAGTATCGGTTTACTATCGGATGCTGTTTGATGTAGTTAAATTAAATCACTACTCCAATTCAGAGAAGCTGCAGGAATAAACACCAATGTGTGAATTTAGTGCATGTGAATCTGTGTGTGTGTGTGTGTGTGTGTGTTGACAAGTGCAGTTCATATTTCAGGTGTGTTTGTATGCGTGTTTCATGTTCCAGAGAGCCAGTGAAGCCATGGATGCCTGCCTAGGCCTGTTTCCAACTGGAACACCGTGTCAGATTGAGTGACCTCAGGCTGACAGGCCTGGGAGTTCAGCAGACCCTCCTCTATGCAAGAGAGTCTGTGACTGTATGGTCATGCATACTTGTGCGCTTGTGTATATGAATATGAGTGAATGCATGCATGTGTGACTATGTCTGTACGCTTGTGAGCCACGCGTCCATCAATGTGTGTGTGTGTGTGTGTGTGTGTGTGTGTGTGTGTGTGTCTGTGTGTGCAAATCTCCCAGGGCAGCAATCCATCTTGACAGTCTGTGTAGCCCCATCACATCACTGTCACGCCACTCTCTTGCTCGGACGAGTGATGGAAGGAGTCCTGAGGGAGAGAGAGAGCGAATGACAGAGAGAACGACAGATCACATCGGACTCGTCAGGAAAAAAAGCGCTGTGACACACACTCTTCCGCGTGGGGAGGAGGAGGAGGGCCGAAGCAAAACAAAACCAAAGCCAGTCAACTTCCCTCTGATCCAAGAGTATTGGTTTAATTGGAGCTCTTTGCTCATTGGATTTCCTCAGAGGTAAACAGTGTGCAGCTTCGATTTCCACAGTTTCCACAGTATTGACACAAGATGTACACGGAAGTGATGAGGGCGTTCCTTTTCTGCAGAAACAAACCACTGACGTGCAGACAGGCAGCAAGTATAACAAGCTTCAGTCTAAAATGTATGTCCCTGGACGTGCGCTGTGTTCTGGCTCGTCTCTGTTACGCTACATGTTATTTGGCATGGCCAGAAACCATCCGTGCAACATTGCAGTTCTGATTTGTGTTGTGTTGCTTGTGCATATAGCTTCAGGCTGAAGGTAAACTAAATATTCTGTTCCATGTCTCACCATCTGTGAGACATAATATATTAAGACCGTATGTCTATAGTATTTGTAACTTCACTACATACTCAGTATCATAGAAGCACATTATTCCATTCATGGGGATGTATGAGAGAGTGTTTTGAAATGATATCTTACTTGGTTGAACATTTATTACCAAATGTGGCCACAAGGGGAGCTGTACTGGAAGTCACTTTCTTACTTTCACTTTAAACTAGTTGTATTTGGATCACATTTAATAATAAGGAAGAGGCAAATAAGATTATTTAATTCTGTGTACTAGATTTCATTTTCAATTTGAAATGTTGCCTGTGTGTTATAATTGGTTATATCCTGAATGCCGGTGGTGCTAGTGGTGTTACCTGCATGCTGAAAAGTGAAAAATCTGTCGAAATGAAATATCGCCTTAAGGAAACTCTGATGCTCAACAACCAATCCATGTAGATTTTTCTACATGACAGAATTCCAATATAAACCAAACTTACTTGCAGGGTGTAAATTGCATCCATTTCTTTCATGTATCATGCTTCTTATGTTTAACAGAGTGCACCCTTGCTGTGGCGTCAATGCATTTATTTGAGACAAATTAATCGATATCAATCTCACATACTCGTGTGATTTTTTGACAGGTTTTCACTGAATAAAAGGCGAATGCTGGAGACGAGAAGGTAAAATGAAAGCCCATGAGGGATCTTATTAAAGCAAATATCAACAATTGTCCTTGAGATTCCACCGTGGGTACACACCAACGGAATATGAAATCAACAGGCTCTTAAAATATTCATTCATGAAACACTAACCAGGAAAGCAAACTCACAGAGAGCAATTTATGGCGGCGATGAATCTTCTGATTCTCCGATTGATGCGTTTATCTTCCGTATTCAGCTAGACTTTCATTTGGTGGAGATATAGATGTTTACATTTTTGAACTGGGACAAAAAGGGTCTCAGAATATAATCCCTGTGGACTGTTTGTTTTAAGAGAGATGCTTTTTATAGATTATTTGTCTCAGTTATTCAAAAATAATCTCATAGCCTTTTCCAAAAAGATGGTTCTCCTTTACTGGCTAGTTTAAAGTGAAGATTATATGGTTACATTCACCTTATGCCCCCAAAAAGATGGTGAAGATGTGTTGCATTTTTCACATTTTTTGTCTCTTTATATTTTTGTGCTTCTTCATACTTGCGAGTAAGCTTGGTGTATTTCGAGACACACAAAACGCCTAACAGCACACCAAGAGGAGGAAGTTCCCGCACCGCTGTTGTTTCTTGAATTCGGGCTGAACTAAGTCCACTGTTTGCACTGATGCGCTGATCTGCTTTTCTGCATTGTCTTTTCCCGTACGAGCCTCCAGGCAGCTGTGTAACGGTGGTGACACCTGTGCCGATCTCATTAAGATGTCCAACAGGGGAGCCGTTCACTCAGCCTTGGCAACAGGGCTAAGTAGCTCTTGGAAACCAAATTATAGCATTGGTGAGGACACCTGAGTGGAAGTTAGCAACCCACACTGCTTCATCTCTCAAGAGCTTAATGTCTAAGCACTTCTGCCATGCTGCGATTGTTTTCTCATCATTGCTTGGGGGTTTCCTGTCTAATAAATTGCCTATAAACTGCGCAATCATTTAACAAAATCCAGTCGCACTCCCCAATATGAATTCCTGGTATCATGGATTTCACTTTATGTTTCCCAAACGTGGTGTTTGGCCTCGCCCCATCGGTGCCGTGCCAGTAAATGTGATCTTGGGCCCATTTCGCAGTAATGCTTTACAAAACTGTGCTGGGTAAACTTTCATGACATCATTTCCTCTTCTGGTGCATTGTCACTCAGCTGTAAATGTAATCAGTGGCTTGTCCAGTTACACTCAAACCCTGCTGTGTTTGAAAAGCAGCACTGTGGCGAGCTGAGACAGTGAGGAGTCTGTTGGCTTGTTCGCCTTGTCAGCTGCTGCTTTTAATCGAGCTATCTTGTGAATAGTATCCAGATTGTGCCTGCACTTCTTCATCCAATCCTTTTATGTGTTGGCTGCTTGAGGCACACAAGGAAAATCTCCTTGATACTCTCTTGGCTTTCTCAACCTTTGCTCAAAATGTGGAGCGCAGATGGTCAATGTTGGCTGAGAGTCTGAAAGTCTGAAAAGACGGGTGTCATTTTTTTTAAACAATGAGGACAGACCGTCAGTTTAATTGAAAGTTTAATTGAAAGAGTTAAAATGTGGTCGGGGAACACAACATGATGACTTACTGCTCAGCTGTGAACTTTCGAGTGAATTTTGATATGACTTAATCCTATTAGCCAGGGGGACTAAATATAACGGTTTGTTCCCGGCTTGCCATCAGTGCTGTTTATCATAATTGGTTTTGTGGTGGGGTTGCTGTCCAGAAATGTCATGGTGCAAGCACATAATACAGCATTATTAGAAAAGTCTATTTGAAATCTTCGTTGGAATAGACAAACAAGAAATCTGCACACTGTGATTTATTAGTTTCATTCATTCACGTTGATTTGCCTGATCGTTCTTAGTGTTCGCCAGAGAGGTTCAGTGGCACGGTGGCGCAGTGCTTGCACTGCTGCCGCACAGCAAGAAGGTCTTGGGTTTGATTCCCGCCTGGGGCGCTGGTGAGTCTGGGGTGCCCAGGTGGGTTATCTCCCAGGCCTTTCTGTGTGGAGTTTGCATGTTCTCCCCGTGTTCACTTGGGTCTCCTCCTGGAAAGAACCCCGTCTAAAAACATGCAACATGCAATATCCAGTCGGCTGTCGGTGACGAGACGGTGACAAAACCGGTGTGTGTTGTGTGTGGCCACTTCCCCCCTGCACGTATAGTGTGTGTACAACGTTGCAAATAAAGTCATTCAACCTGATTTCATCTTTCATCTTCATGGCCCCTGCACTCAGCAAACAGAGGTGTTGTAAGGCCCCCCGAAGCCAGACGATCTTAGCTGGAGTGCTGGATGTTTAACGAGGTTCAGAAGGGAACAGCAATCAATGTGTCAGCCATCAGGAATTGGTAGAACATGCATCTTGTGGCGAGTCTGACACACATCAATATATATCGAACGGGGAGTGTTTCTGAGGCGCCATCTTTATCTTCAGCCCATTTTGCCGAAACCCAACTGTTGTCTATTTCATAACTTTGCTTCTTTTTTTTTTTTTTAGTGTTGCTGTTTTCACTCATCCTCTCCTCACATCGTTTCACTCTTCACTCCTGTTCCTCGGGAGCTCGGGCTGACAGGGAGATGCAGTTCTTAAGTGATCCATCGCTGGTAAAGAAGTGTATTTTTAACCAGGCCCCCTGTGTCAGTCGCCAAGCATGGGAGGGCTTGTGTGAAGTCTATTTGTGCCTAGAGGGGATTTTGGTTGTAACTCTGTGTGGCAAGAGCGAGTAGAGGATGGGAGAAGCAAAAGGGGGGGGGAGTTTTTTTTTTTTTCAGGCAAGGTTGTGAAATTAACTTTTAGAGATGCATCACAGCGGCGCCTACAGAGACAGATAGCCTTTGTTTTTTTTGCACTATAGGTAGAAGAGTGATGGATCAGCATAGGCATATTTTGCTCATGCTGCCTCTCCTCTGTACTTTGCCATAGGGGTCATATGAGGCCATGAAAGTGGGAGGAAAAGAATATACCTCTTGCAGCTCATAGCCATCAACACAACTGTAATAGGGTTACTATTATCGTTGTTAAAGTTGAAGTAAAGGGCAGAAACTGTGATTCATTTGCCCTAAAATAATAGACGACACTCAATTCTCATAATGACTTTGCCAACGTAAGCGTGTGTCCTTGTTGGAGTGTGTTTGCCCCGGGGACCCAATTTCCTGCTCTTGATGAAAACACATCACAGTGGCACCCCGAAATAGTGGCTCTCAATTTACATGTCATCACGCTGAGCTGTGTTTCCATGAACGGTATCAGATTCTCAGAAATGATCTTAAGATGAACCATATTGGAATCTGGTTTAACATATGGCAGTACACGAATACCTTTTCTCCCTTCACCCCCTGCCATCCTCCTCCAATTTATAAACATATAAAAGCTGATATAATAGAACTTTTATAATAGGTGCACTTTGACAAAACATTTTGACAACTAGTACACCTTCAATTAATTCTTACAGAAGACGTTTTATCTCCGTATAGATCCCCAATAATCATTTATTCTTGAATGTGACTCCTTCAAAATCCATGTGATTCATCCCAGATTCCCTGATGCATGCATGAGGAAGCCAAGGGATCACTGAGGCAAAAACAAACACTCCCCCTACGAATACTTTGCAGTTTCCCAAGTTGTATCCTCTCATCCCATGCTCCTTTAGCCGGCTACTCACTGCTACATCACAGATATTTAATCTCAATAATTACATTCCTTTGGGAGCACATCCAAATGACTTTAAGGCCGATGATGTGGTTTAGTACAGGTTTAATAGTTTCCATTCCTCTGACACAGACCATTCTAACAGCTATCTTAGAGCTATCAGGCAATGAGGGCAAAACTTAAGCAATGTTTTATCTTAAATCAATGTGACCTTTTGTATATATCACTATAAATACCGTCACTTTCATGATCTTTAAGAGACACTTTTATCAAACGTTTGTATTTATAGATATATTATATACATTGTTTAAAAAGGCAATACTTTCAATCTACCATTTATTAACTCTTAATAACTGGGTTGCCCGCTGATGATGAAGATCTCAGTTGCCAGCGCCACTCTGAAGGAGCCAAAGCTTGAACGAAGTGGTGCTCTGTAGGTGTACTCTCTGAAAGAGGGAACTATCTGTTGTTTGAGAGGCTCTTCAGTCAGCTTCTAAAATAGGTTGTGAGTGATGCAGTAATGTGCATGGACCATATTACTCCTCTAGGTGTTTGTGCTAAAGCTCTACATTGTGACCCCCTGAGGGGCTGTTGATTACGTTTCGTAACAAACTCGTCTTCACCGGCCTGGTAGACGGCTCAAGGAGTTACTCTGTCATTCACTGACAACCACTTGAACCTCGCTACCAAGGAGACCCAGGTACTCCCCAAATCCCAATTAATGAGAGAAAGGCTTGAAGAGGGTGTCCTTGACTCTGGCTGTGACGGCTTAATTGTAATCTTGGCGAGGCCCCTCTGGCAACAACCTTCTCCACTTGACAGCCCTGTGCTCCTGATTGAACTGAATGCCCTCTTCTGCATATTCATTTAGCTCCGACTGAATACAGTATAGAGGAACATATGTCAACGGAGAAGATCTATGTAAGCTATGCAGTCGTGTATCTCAAGGCTGTGGGAGCCATTATTTATCAGGTTGAACATGCTTGTTCAGTGAATAATTAGAACTGAGGCCAAAACGGTTCATTGAAATATAAGCATCGGTGATATGAATGTAATGCTTTTATTCCTGCAGGATATAACCTTTTGGTGAAATCGCGATGGGTCGCAAGATGCAGAAAGAAATATAATTATGACATATTATAACCTTCTTGATTGTCTTTGCTTCATTAGTGAGCCAATGTACATGGATATTCATCCTCGCTTTGGCATGCTGCTGTGATAATTGGGGGCTAGACAAATAAAATGTTGCATTGATTCAAGACAAGCTGTGCATGCATGTAGAAACATGCATATGCATATCACTGATTTATAAAACACTGTATTCACTTATACTGAAACTTGCTACAAAATGTCACATATTATCAACGCCCAAGCATTTCATTGTGTATCAACAGTGCCAAAGCAGTTATTTTGTGTCATTATGCACTAATATCATGAACCATAATGACACTGATTTTGCCACAAATGATGGGGCTTCAATAATTGTGGTAATTAGGCATTTGTAGTCATGAAAGCTTAAGTGTTACATTTTCTGGCTTTTGAGAGTAATACAAATATTGAACTAAATCTAAAAGGAACAGAAGAGGGAAATCATCGCAATTTCTCATGTCTCATGTGTAAAACATAGACTCACCAGTAAAGTGTAGATCCTTCCATTTCATTCCTTATTGGAAGATTTTATTTCAGATTTGAAAACATATTAAACCATAAGATATAGATCTAGGTCTTTTGGGATTTAAGATATGATAGAATGTACTGTAGAACAACCAATGGCACATACACTATTCCATAACATTTGTTTCCAATATCAGGAGAACCTATCATATAGCTTACAATATTGTGTTGGTTTTTTATAGTGCTCTTACTGTAGTACTGTAAATATTGTGTTGTTTTTTTATTGTAAATACTTTGTACTGTTGCCCTTTGCACATTCCTGCAAGCATTACCACTTTTTCATTTCCCTATACACCCTGTGTGTGTATGTGACAAATAAAGTTCTTGAATCTTGACTCTTGAATTCCATAAAGGACTTGATGAATATGAAAATTTATTATGATCTTGGATTTTTAATGAGAGACTGTATGCAAGAGTAAGTCTTTGTTTTGATTTGGATTCATCATTCATCTTTGTGCTATTTAAGTAGCAGAGTACAAAGTTTGTAAGCAATCGTTTCTTGTCTATCATAGAGGATTCAAGGTTAGTTCAAGTTAGCTGTGCTATTTCATTGCAAGGTAAAGTGGTACATCATCTGTATAGTAGTGAAAGAGAACACAATATTTATAGATAATGTTACCGAGGGGGAGCAGCCAGGACTGAACCTTAGCGTCTCAGGTGCATAATAAGTAATAATGAGCAGGACTCCAAACGCGGTGCTTGAACATCAGTGTATTGCAATAACAACAATACAATACCATGGTATAGGAGATCAATCTCCCAGAGATCTGAATAACAGTCTACTAGCAGAAGGAAGTCCTTGCCATTGTGTTGAAAAAGGTCAATACTCACGAGCTGCCAGGGATGTGTGGGAGCTCATTGGAAAGCATTGTTTCCTTTTGCTGCTGAATGGCGTACTCTTTGCATGTGATTCACCTGCTGACGTAGTATTTGATGTCGGTCTGCATACTTGGCCAGTAAAGGGTCTCTCATGCTTGCCTGTAACAGGCTTCGCCTCCATTGTGGCTTGAGGGATTACGAGCCAACACCTCTGGGCGTATTGACGTAGGGATGACACCCTTTACCCTTTGTCCTTTAAACAGGATGTCATTTTGGACACGGAGCTCATCTCTGAACTCCCAGTTCTCTCTTCCCATCAGGACATTCTTGCAATGAATCTTGGGGCTTTCCATTCATTCTTGTCGGTCAAGTCTCCATCTCATAGGTGGCATATAAATTAATTTGCACCATGGAGGACATGAGAACATGCAAAATGAGAAAGTGCCCTAGTCTTGTTAGACAGACTGAAGGCAGTGCTCACACCGGAGTCAAGGTGCTACTAAAAGCAAAGTGAGGCGCCACTTTTGCTCACAATATAAAAATATATTCATTTAATTTTATTTAACTTATTTAAGACTACAACCAACAGGAATGTTGTAATCCTTTGAATTTATTCATGTCCTATGGGAAAAAAATATGTCCAACGTGTGTATTCAATAGATCTGCACTGTGCTGCCCTGCACTTACTCCTTCCTGTAAGGCTGAATTGCTGAATGCCAAAGTAATAAATTCCACATTCAACTTCATTTTACATTCTGATGTAAGCCCTTTGTGGGACAAAACATCAATGTACATATTTATATATTGTGAGAGTGGTTCCTTTTCAAATGGTCTAGTATTTTTTGAGGAATGAAAGACTGGAAACAGGTGTGATTTTTCAGAGTTTCAAGGTTAGTTAAAACAGATATAATAATTTTAATCCTTAGTATATTAGAAGCAAAGTGTGTGTACCTGTTTCCTGCCATGTACCGTGATATACTATGGTAGAGTTTATCATCTACACACAGAAAGACATGGCATGCATGCTGAAATTGTACACTGTGATGCAGATACATTACATTACATTACAGTCATTTAACAGACGCTTTTATCCAATAAGTGCAAGAGAACTACTAGTCACCAGTGCATTTCCTTCCTCAACAAGCGACTAAGAGCATAACCAGTGCTAAGGTAAAAATGCAATAAGTTAGGTACCTAATTTTTATTAAACAAATAAGTGAAGCAAATAAACAAGAGCTAAGACAAATAACTGAAGACAAATGATGAAGTGCTCAGAGGAAGGGTCAGGGTAGTGTTTCTTGAAGAGGCGGGGTTTCAGCCTGCGGCGAAAGATGGGCAGCAACAGGTAAGAGCCGTGGTCTCCTGGTCTTCCTGCTCCTGTCCACTGACGCTGGTCATGTTTGTCTGTGTGAGTGCGAGTGTGTGTGTGGGTGTGTGTCATCATCCTATGATGACGCTGACTGAGTTGCCGTTGCTGTGATGCTGCCCCATCAGATCTGGATGTCCCACCAAAATGAACTTTCATATATTGTGTATACTCTGCTTGCCCAAACTCGCCATCTATTGCACGCCCAACCGTCCTGGTAGGCGGATCCCTCTCTGAGGAGCCCCTCCCAAGGTTTCTCCCAATTTTTCCAACAAGGTTTTGTGGGAGTTTTTCCTTGTCCTCTGTGAGGGTCTAAGGCTGGGGGATGTTGTGTACTAATCATTTATTATTTTCACATGTTGGGCACTGTGAAGCCCTTAGAGACTGTAACGGTGATTAAGGGCTATACAAATAAATGTGATTTGATTTGATTTGATTTGATTTGTGACCACGTAGATCGGTCGCTGGGGCCTCGGAGCAGCAGAGCGACAGATAACATTCTTCTGTTGTCTAATGAAATGTGTCTTGGTGTAACTCTCTCAGAGACATACAGTACCTTAGGATGTGATTACAGCGGGGGGCACCTTTGCGATCTTTTCATGCAAAACAGCCGATTCTAGCTAGCTGCCCAGCGTCTAAGAATCAGTGACAGATATGGACATTATCTTTGGCATACATTTTCAATTACCTGTCTCCGGTGGTAGATTGCACTTTCTCGTCTTTAAGGAGTATATCGTGTACCAAAGGATATCACAGTCAGGCAGAGTTTGACCCAGGATCTGGAAAATTCCTTTATATTTTGGGAAATTAAGTCCTTTTGCGTGAATGGCTGAAAGACCGTTTTTGTATATTAAGCCATTAAGCTTATGATCCTGTTCCTTCACTAGCATTGCTGATATTACTGAGGAGAGCGTGGCATGGCCTTGGCGCTTTGTGGAAGGTTTCTAACAGAATTCCTGACAACAGATCAACCTAGATGGACCATTACGGTCAAACCAAATGCATGCTGGGTACAAAAGATAGCAGGGTGCATTAACAGTAGTCTTTTAATGTTTGAAGGCACAAGTCCATTCTTCCTTGTGCAAAGTGCACCATAGCTGGCATGATTTCTCCCCCTTATTAACATAATACCAGCCTTAAAAAGGCAAGAGCTAAATGCATTTTTCGGCATGAATAATGTAAATACGAGAGACGTGGGCTTGCTCATTTCTTTTCCGAGCCGTGTGCAGCCCTCCCTCCCTGACGTACATGTCCCTAAAAGCCTGTCCTGGGAGAGTGCAGTGAGGTGGATAGCAAAGCAGAACAAAGGGTATTTTGTTGAAAGATGCAGGGTAGTGACAAATTATTAACAACTCATTACACTGAGGTGGCATTTTGTAGGGCAGTGAAACACAATCAAACATGGAGGGTGGCTCTCTGGGGGAATGTTGGAAGGTACTAATAGCTTTCTGTCAATGACAGTATCACGATAATGCCATGCAAAGTGCTGCCTCTCCATGGGTACAAGATAATGAAAATTTCCAAAAACACCTGAAATATTTTCTTCCATGTTCCATGATTTTTTAAAATGTCATTTCTGTTCTATTAGATACTTAATTTAGATGCATTTTCCATATGGCTACCCATTTTTCGGACTATTTTCTTCCTTTCCTTTGAGAGGGGTTGAAGGGTTATGATGGTACTCGCCCATCATACACAATTTCAATTTCTATGGTCTGGCTAAATATATCCAACATTAAACAATACATTTATAAAAAGGGTTTTGGGTGACACAGAAAAGGTGCGCCCCCAAACTACTGCTAATAGAAGTGCTGCTGCCACTTCCATTATTCCTACAGGTTGCTGATACTCCACTACTCTACTACCACTGAGAAAATCACCTATTCATCCCATTCAGAGTGAGTTCATCAGAAGACCTAACTCAGAGAAATCCCTGTGAATTTGAAGCCATCATATAGCCATGACAACTGATTGCTATACTGAATAAGCGGTGTGTTGTGCTGTGTGCAAATTACACAAACCCTGACTTGAACAGGAAATGATGTTTCAACATATGAAAATTAAAGGGACCTTGCACCAAATTATATCCAATGAACTCAAATGACAACAATCCAGCTGTATAGTTGGGCCCGGGCAGAGGGGCTTGCTGGGCTTGCCCCAGTGCTAAACTGTCCCAACCTCAGACTGAAAACATAAAAAATATTTGATCTTGACGTGTCTGGCACAGTCAGCCCAACAAGTTAGACTTGTCAGATGAAGCAAACGAAAGGTTTTGGTGTGTACGCTTGCTAGCTAGTACATTGTAGGCTACTGAATCTGTGTCACTGATATCATATATCATTATCATATCATATATCATTTAAACCCACATGAGTGGGTTTAAATGATATATAAACAGAATTTGCTTGTGTAATATAGATTAGCCATTGTACACTATTAAAAACTATTAAAACAGGCCCATGTGTAATGGGAAATGGCCGATGAATGAAATGCAGAAAAACATCAGTATTTTCCTTTAAAGCTATTGAAAAATATATGAATTAATTTGAAAATAATGAATATATAGTTTTCTATGCGACATGTGCGAGTGTTGAGTAGTTAACAAAAATGACAGTTTATGACAAATTCATAGCACATGAACAAAAGGTTCCTTACAGCTGCGTTATGAAAGCTGATTCAGTTTTTATGTCAGCTTTTATTGGGGACTGACGTTACACTGTTAGTGTCCTGCCATTAAAATGAGTGTTATGGAACTGTACATTGCATGATGTTTATTACGTGCACCGTGCCTTTCTATTGCCCACCTTTCCACATTTCCACCCTCTTATCTGTAACTGTGTTCATAGTCCAAGTTCAACCACTGAGGGCATTTTGAATCTGCTATAAACCAGAGTTCATGTGAAGTGGCACCACTGGTTTTTGGGGTAAGTGGCAATAATGTGAATGTGGTGATTCAAATTTAGTCTGAGAAAAAACTTTATTGTACTAATGAAAAAACGCTAAGGACATTGTTCCTATATGTCCATTCAATGAAAGTGAATATGAAAACAAAAGAATAAAAAGCGTCATTCCAGTGGCTTTAAGTGTTGATTAGTAATAGTATATAATTAGAAAGCCTAAAATATGCCATTTGGTTTGGCAGTGAAATCCAAAGCACCTCACAGTACTATTGTGGTTACTATTGTGGGGAATAAGGGAGGAAACATGACAAGCAGCCAAGAAAATGAAGTCATTGAAGTGTTGACACAAGACCGCTCTCTTAAAACATAATCTGCAGTATTGTCAAAGACCTTGATCATTTGGTTCTCGGCTCCCGCTCGCGAGGCTGTGAGGGGGTGAGGCGGCGTAACTCCCTCTAAGCCCTGGAAAGAGTTATCAGCTGTTTGGACGCCAAGGTGCTAAAGAGAACCACTGGCGAGGCCAACACATGCCTCCCCGGTGGCATCATCAAATCCCCCCGCGGCTGGACTCCTCACTTCACTTACTATCCCCCTTGTCAACAACTGCTTCGGGTTCGCTTCTCGCCGCTGGTATTCTAATCAGTCACTATTATGGGCTAAACAGCTCCTCTGGCCCCGAGGCCAGCTGTTTGGCATGCCTGAATGTGTTTTGATATGCGCCTGCATTTGCAGTGGCTTGCCAGCATGGGGGCAGCACAGCTTGAAAGACCTTTGAGGAATAGACACACACACACACACACACTTTCCTTGTGACTAGAGACGGCCCCAGCCCAGAGTTAATTAAAAAGCGATTATTCTCGTGTAGACTTTTATGACATGACGGGCCGCTGAGCGATGGCACCTCGGAGTGGCCGGCCTAACTCAGGTCCCGGCACACACACACACACACACACACACACAAACACACACACTTCTGTCTCTGTCTTATTCTGTGCCGTCGAACATGTTAAGTGGGCCGCCACCACAGAAGTGAAAGAGCTGCTTGCCTCAGCTGAGCCGTGGCTACGTAGCGGGAGAGACAAGAGAAAGGCAGAAAAAATGATGGGCATTGGGCAAGTCGCCAGCCCGGTGATAAGTGGACCACTGCAAAGTTAAGAGCGGGGGAGAAACCCGATAGCAGGATGGCAGCACTCAACATGTTAGAGGTGGGGGGGGGGGGGGGGCATAACACTAACAACAGCATTACTTTTAAGTGGACAGCTTGAAGATATTAACACGAGGCGCTGTGTGGCTGGGGTGTGTGTGTGTGTGTGTGTGAAGTGTTAATGACAGCACAAGCAGAAGGGTTGTTGGAGAGATCTAGCAGGGCTGTTGAGCGGAGGAGAAACGTTACGATGAAGTCCTGCTCTTCCTCTTCCGCCGTGCGAGCGTTCTGTTGCGAGGCCCGACGAATTCCTCTCAGAAAAGACGACCGCATTTTATCTCACAGCGACGTTCTGTTCCAACCTGTAAGCCACTGCAACATCTTTTACACTTCCTTTTCTCTGATCGATAAGATTTGAATAGCTTCCGGTGGTGCTTCCATATCAGCTGTGTGTAGCTGCAACATGAGCTAGCTCCTCTTCTTAAGCTACCAAAAGCATATCGTGGTGACTCAATATATATATATATATATATATATATACTCTATATTTTAACGATGAGCCAAATGATTTGGTTGGCAGAGTTAGGTTTATGTGTATGACCCTTAATCGCCGTTAACAAACGCCCACATTATGAAACAAAAACTAAAATCAATTAATGAAAATCAAAGCAAAAGGAAAACGACACCCCCAAAACCTCAGATCATTAGTGAGACAAGGGAAAACTCCCCCTCCATTCCACGCGGCAATACTATAATTATTGCGCACTGAGATATTTCCCCATTCCAGTTCCCTGGAGACAACATGGTGGCTTCTGAATTTATTGCTCTGGGTGGAGTAAGGTAATAACAGCTATTGATCTGGCTAAATAATAGCCTTCGCCTAGTGCTGAAGGGCATGCGCTCAGCAAGTCCGGACGTTATCTGATGACCTATGAAATCGATGGCCTGGGCTGCAATCTCCCAGGTGATTTACCTCTTCCATTTATCACACAAGGCTGAGCGCGCCCACGTGCACGAAAACGGTGCATGCACACTACTGCATACCCTACAGAAGCATGCACAAATACGACATAGCAGCACAATTCCATCATGTATACACACGGGTGCAAACACCTCATCTAGCTTACAGCGCGCTAAGGCGCTGCATGTGGGGGCTTGTTCCCTTGGAAACCATATTCTGCTCCGGTCCATAATGAACTCAGCTCTCTGGTGGCCTGCTGAGTGACTGATGGAAAGATCCTAACATGGAGACGACATTTGAAATGTCAGTAAGATGTCACGTTGCTCACATATTTTTTTCCCTCTCATTTCTAATGGAAATTTAATGTTGTAATGACACTGAAAAATGATTACATCGTATTACAATACATAATTGACATGATTGCGGTTTCACTCCGTAACGTCAGACCTGTTCTCAGTGGGGCATAGCCATACATTTCTATTTCAAAGCTTGATGCAGTGAAGATTATGGTTGGTAAGTTCGTTTCTCTCAACTGTAAAACAGGGTCTTGCAGGAAAAGAGAGAAAATCAGTGAGAGAGAGACGGGATGAGGGGATTACAATGAATCTTGTTCCACAGGTGTGAGGATCGTTCAGTGTTGACTGCTGGGTGCCACTGTGCTGTCTGCTATAGGGTGTTAGGGTGAAAATTTGACCAGGGCTGCTTTGAATTGTGTGCAGCGGGGGTGTCAAACTCAGTGCACAGTGAGATTCATACCCCATACTGCCTACCAACATATAGTGTGATTAACACAACACCTTAAACAACATGACAAATTGTCAAAATGTGTGCCGCCTGCATGGTGAGAAAAATAAAAATAGGCAAACTAGTTCACCGGCTTAAATGTCCAGAAAGATTATATAGCTTGAAGTAAAATCTCAAGGTTGTTGAGCGTGTTTCTACAGGGCTCATATAACAAACATTTGTCCTGCAGCACCGGTCTGCATGGTATTTAGCCGTAGGTCTGCAAAATGTTCTCTGACCTATTTGTTCCCACAGACAACTGTCACCTTTTCTTTGATGCAAGTTCCTCAATCCTTGGAGTAAAGTCCTGAGCGGTGGAAAGAAGGTGTCTGTCGACACCGCCACCGCCACACCGGCGGCCTGAAGGCGGAGCTCTTCCCTCAAGAGTTTCAAACTTAGCCCATCGTCTGCAAATGGAGTTGTAAACATCTGCTTACATCTGTTACCTTCTGCGTTAAATGTGTTCAATTTGTGCGTGTCACTGGCTCTCGGCAAAGTTGTAGAGACAAGCGCGTTCTCGACTCACTGGCAAATTGGAAAACAAAATTTCCCTGTTGCATTTGACTACAAATACAGATTTGTTGAGACTCCTTTCACTATGGCGTGGATATCTGTGATCACCTTTTGCTTCCCTGCAAATGTTGAAATGCTGTTATGTCACACAGACAGCCAGGTCACATCACCTGCTTTCATCTACAACAGTAACAACTTCCCTTTTGCTGGTCATGACACTAAAACCCTTATAGCAAATGAGATTCTAGAGCTTTTCCTTATCAGTAAAAAAAATATATAAGTACACCACCATCCCCCACCGCCCTCAGCAGCAACATTCCTTCTTTTAGACATTTTGAACTAGCTAGCTTGCTTGTTCGTGAAATGGGCAGCTGAGTTGTGTTCTCTATGTTGTTGGGGGGGGGATGGCTGCATCTGTTGAGCATGCAGTGGTTAATTGTGTGCAGTTGTTTTGCATTTGGGAGGTACTGTATATTCCTTATGAGCCGACTGCTCAGATCCATACAGATCAACAATCACGGCGGGCTGGATGCAGCCTACTGGCTTCGTGTTTGTCACAATGTCAGAGAGAAAAACAGGAAGGTACAGGTGAGCAGAGATGGTGAGGTGTTGAGAGTATAAGAACATTTTAAACAATTAAATCAGGGAGTGTTGCACAGGGCTCACTTTCTAACATGGAAACATGTTCTGCCAAGCCAGAATACATACACTCTCTAACCCTAACCCTCCTCCTCTCCGACCAAGCCAGGCCCTACCCTCTTACTCATTGTTAGTAGCAGCAATAGCAGAAGGGGTACTTGGCACTGCCCTGGGTGTGTTATCATTCTATTGTAAGTGGAACAGTCGGCCTCTGCATCGTATACTAGCTTCCCTTTCGCACTCCAGCTGAAGGACAGGAGAGGGTCACTTTGTTGACCTGCTTTTTAGAGCAGCCACTTGGACCATAATCACCAAAAATAACACCAACCCACTAAAGAGCCTTCCACTAGGCTGGCCTGCAGACCGGGTCACAACGAGTGCTGACTAAATGAGCGTATTAATCATAGGCAACAACAGAGGCAGAGCCAGTTTGAATTCATTAATACTAAACAAAGTGTTATGAAAAAAAATGACTCAATCATGTTTTTGGTATCAACAGCTCTTAACTCATATCACGTCGACACTGCCTGCACAACAAACACACAAGCTGCTGGAGTGATTAACAGTGCTGTTCAGGGCCAGAGGTCTGTAGAAAATGAAAAGAACACCAACCCTCATCTACTCACCATTTTTAAACAAACTAAAAACTACAAATCAAATTCATGCTGATTTTTTCAAACAAAACACTGTTTCAGTTTCATCCATCTTCAACCCCTTCAGGTCACGGATGTTTCCTGCCGTATAAAAAGGCGTCTGAGAATAAAACTCAATATCTTCTCCAATGTAAAAGCTGAAGTAGGGCCCTCTTCTGTTCTCCCTCATCAGGAGCAAGGACAGGCAACCGTGACCACCGACTCCCCTTAGAGGACATTTCCCCCATCACATGCTCTTATATCATCAATCTGCGAGGTTCGGTGCATTCCAGGAGTTTTGTCATTCACCTTGTCATTATGAGCACTTTCCCCTTCTACTTCGGTTAGTGAGAACGGGTGTGAACTTGTTGCTAGCTCCGTATCAACAACGTGTTAGCCAGTTGCTTTGTCAACCAAACAAACTGCAGCAGGTATTTCTAGTTCATCGCGAACAGAGTCGGTTGTGCAGAAGTGTACTAGTGTGACTATGACTGGTAATTATTGTTTTTATTACTTTGGCAGATTTGCGGCAACCATGATTGACACACTTCGACTATTTGTAGTGTCAGGTGGGAGAAAAGGTTATTTGTATTATTCCACTACTTCGTAATTGCCACTAGGACGCGACGTGAATGGTTTTTCCCGGTTGGAAGCTCCCATTTACAGTTAATCACGGGAATATGAAAAACACAAAATGGACCCAGAAATTCAAGGTACATGGCCAACAGAATCAAAGTGCTTCAGAGTGGATTTTTCCTTTAATGACAAGGACTAAAATCAAATGTGTCAAGGTGCTTTTAGGAGCGCCGTGACTTCTCTCCTTTCTTCACCCTGTTTACCTTCACTGCCTTCACAAATTGCTCTGATAGACAGCTGTGTTTTCAAAACGCGTACATGCCGCAGGTTTCTCTGGAGAGGATGGGGCCCACTTTCACGGAGGGATTAGGTGTAAATCCACTGACACCAGATAGGATTCAAGGACTCAAGAACAACACATTCTTCAAGATCTGCTCTCTGGATTTTGAAATTTGTTCACGTGTAACTCAACCGACTGTATTAACAAATAAAAAAAACCCACACATTTTGGAGAATGTTTTTATTCATGTTTCCCCCAAATACTGTATTGGTATGTCATGAAAGACACAAAGGAGTGCAGTCTACTTTGTGCATGTACAATCTGTTTGGCAGCCCACTTGCTTTGACAATGCTACTTTCTGGACATGTAAGGAAATGGGGGGGGGTGTGATGTCAGACAAAGTGCAGACTGATAGTTGTGTGTGTGTGCATGTACACACACATACAAACATACGTACACACCAGCAAATGAACAAAAGAGCAAACGAATGCGTGCACTTGGGCTTCAGCCAGAAAAAAACAGCCTCCATCTTTTATTTTGTGCGGCGACACCGCTCATGTCTGTATTTGTCTCTTTTGATAAGGCCCTTTCATCTTGTTTGCATTGATTACAGGCTGACGAGTCACGGTGATACACTCAGGAGCCCTATTCAGGTCTGCAGCCCCCGCGCCACACACTGGGTCCATTGTGACCAGGAATGTGTCTCCTTTCATGGCTTTTACTCGCCTATGAAAGCATGTCAATAATCCCGAGACAGCGGGTGCTCCACAATACTGCCACGGCCATCCCGCAAACCAGACCGCTGTGGAAATAGGCCCTATTTTCCACTCCTCTGAGGGGAAGCCCTAGCCTGAGTGGGGTGGCTGAAGCAGAGGAAGGCTGGATGGATGACCAAATACATTGTCGCTGATAATTAAACAACTTCACAAAAGGCGGGACTAATCTAGGTTAGCCTTTTGAAGCGGTATCCTACCCTTCTTTATCTATAACCCTCTCACATACTGCCAAATGTCTTGAGACCGGCTTTATGACTTTACACAGCCCCTCCTTGTTTTCACACTGCAGACCTTCCAAAAGGGGGTGAAAATGCTTTCTCGTCTCAGGAAGTATCAAGATGCTTGTGTACTGCAGAAGCTGGAACCAGTGTTGGCTGGCTATGAAAGCTGTGGTTTTGGTACCAAGGATTTGTTTGAGCAGAGAACATGATACCGCACGCAGAACAAATGGGATTTGAGTCTTTAGTGGCCACTAAAACCATTGAAAATATACATCTGTTATATTTATTTTGGGGCTGGTGTGAGCTGGTGTGGGGGAGTTACAGGGGGGCTGCAGGAATCCAATGGCCTAGCCAGAGATGGGAGTGAAAAGAACCAATCATTGCTCGGTAAAGAATTAAAACCACCTCTGCAAATAGCCCCAGTGTTTGTGTAGTGCCTCAGAGTGGGAGTTTCACAGCGTCTGGGGTTCCAGTGCAAATAAACAGTGCAGAGGTCTACAAGGGTGGAAGGGCCCCCCCCCCGCCCCCACCCCTTGTCCCAGAGGTGAAGCCCACTCCTTTGTTGCTGCCTAATCTAGGCCACTCTCTATTGAGTGGGATGAAAAGTGGGCCTGTCTGCCTGTGTGTGTGCGTGTGTGAGTATGTGACACTTCCACGATCCACACTGTGAGATGAAACCGTATGATAATGTCTGTTTGTATGTGGTTCTTGAATCTGAATCTCAGACCTTTGGAGACTCTTGCCACTGTGTTTGCCAGTTCCCAGATAACCCACATCCTTACACTGGACCTACACATACCAATCCCAGGAACCTCAGCACAGAGCAAACTGACAAATATCACCACCACTGACCCGCAATTCTGCATAAATCAACAATGCCTCCTTGCTTGGGTGCAGACACGACGAACAGCGATCCCACAGGACGGTGCGCGTATGCTAGCAGTTGGTTTTGGATGGTGTGAAAATTGTAAGGGGGTTACAACTGGTAACAATTTGCTGGTAAATATTGTCTATGCCATTTCATTTCTCGCTTGCCATTGCATGTCAAGGGCTTTCCGTGGTGCTCAAATACAAAGATACTGCCCTCTGTGATGATATCAGAGACTGTCATTACATAGATTACACCATTCACACTAAAATGACAAAGACAGGGGCGTGCATTTTGAATGCTTTTAATGCAAAACCTACTACGCTGATGGTGGGTGTGAGCACCACAAAAGGCCATACCTCAAGTACGACCGCGGACAAGAGACTGTTGATTGCACATTGGGTTTGACAGAACAAAGGTTAAAGTAGGGTTGGTTTTCATTGCTTCCATTTCTTAGTAGACCAAACTGGCAGGCCGATAGCCCTTTGGCCCAGTTTCATAGCACTATCAGCTAGCTCACATGGGCCAGTCCAAAGTTACATATTTGGTAGACAATGAGAAATGGTCACCCTGCACGAATGCCTGAGCTACAACATATAACATCAGACGGCTAAATACCAAAACACCTATATCTATGGATATTTTGAGGTATAATAAAAGCAATGGGGTGTTACCAAAAGTATAATTACACACAATGTAGAAGTGAATCAAAACGACCTGTCCAAAAAATATCTTGATGTAATTTTAAAGTACATAGAGGAGGAAGAAAGTAGTGCTGGCCGATATTGGTGAAACGTGACGGTACATTATGTATTAGTCTGGCACACTCCTCATACTTCACAACTTGCTTTTGCCTGAGGTGGAGGAAGAGGTTTATAGTATTGCCACTTCACCCTGGACAGGTCGCCAGCCCATCGCAGCGTCTCCAATCCACTTGACTTGCATGTGTTTGGAATGTGGGAGAAAACCGGAGCACAAGGAGGAAACCTACAACGGACATGGGGAGAACATGCCAACTCCACACACATCCCGGAGCTGTTAATCACTGAGCCACCATGTCGCCCCACGCTGAAACAAAACCACGTCCATGCAACAGAGGCGACACAATAACTCACAGCACCTCAATGCACTTGTCCTTTCTTGTTTTGCTCCAGTTTCTTACGCATACAGACAGAATTTGCAGTATTTATAAGTGGGTGAGGTCACGGTTAAAGGTGAAGTAAAAAGAAATGGTTTCAGCAAATTATTTTCTTTTACATTATTGAAAGATACATAGCTGGGAGAACTGCAAAGCATCTGCTCGGATTATATAATTCACTTTTGTACATGACATTCATGTTTACTTCACTTTTCATAATGACTGTGAGCCTGTGAGTGCTTTAGTGACGTTCATTTCCACGTGAAGCATGAACCAGCTTTAAGTAAGAGGAGATAAAAAGCATGGATGACCTCTAAATCTCTACAGTAAAAAAATGTTGCTGTGTTTCTCAGTAGCAAGTAGCAGGATTGCAATACCCTCTTTGCCGTTCAAAAGTCAATTCACTCAGAAATCATTCCTCACTTTCTGGCTACAGGCATTGAATTGGAGGACCAACTATCAAATCAATAAGAACATCATTTCTCTGAGGCATCCAGTGCTTGTCGTCTTTATTATTATTATGCTGTTAAGGTCACAAGGTTTAAGGAAGGCATAACTGAGCATTATCTGCATGGCAATGGAATGAGACATGTTGATGAATAATGTTACTGAGTGGGAGTATGTAGAGGGAGAACAGTATGGGACCATGAATTGAGCCTTGTGGGATCCCACGTGATGCCTGCTGAGGATGATAAATTGCTTATCATGAGAGATTGTCCTATTGGAAAGACAGGATCTGAGCCAGCTCAGTGCTGAGACTGAGATGACCACCCAGTGGTCAGAGGGTCAATTAAAATTGCATGATCTACTGTGTCAAAAACATTGCACTAAGATCTAAAATGATTAGAATCAATCAATCTCCTACAGGCTATGTTTCAACAGGAAGGGCTTTGAAAGGTGCACAAAGTTCATATTGTGTTGTTCATATCCAGACTCTGTTCATATTCAAACCCTTAAAGAATCTATGTGAAGATTTTACACAACCAAATACAGTGTGGATTGGGGCTGCATTACAACTTGGATTTAGATTTTGTCATTAGGAGAACTTTAGTGTGAAGAGCCTTTTTGCAAGTCCTCCAATGGCTCAACCAGTGAGTGTGCAGCTTATTGACTAAATACACGCACTGCATGGACTTTTATCCCAGACAGTTTTATCACATACATAGGACTTTTATCCAAGCCATTTGTTGCTAAGCAACAGCTACTGCTTGCAGCATGCTAGCTAATCATGTGCAATATGTGCTACACCCACTGACTTTTTACACATTTTGTTATGCTACAAAATAATATAAAATGTAATTAAATGGATCTTTGTTTTTTTTATTCTATCAATATTATAAACATTGTATAAATGTTGTGTGTGACAGTATAAAATAAAAGTCAACAAATTAATGTAATAAACTGAGGTAGAATAATCTAACAAACACATGTCAATAAGTCTCTTCCATATAAAATTGTCTTTCAGGAGGGAACTGAAACTACACAAAAGTACTGAACTGTAAGAACTATATCATCATTGCACAGCCAGCCAGCTGGATCTGTGATAGGAGCACTGCAAAATAACAATCACAAATAATAACATTCTCGTTTTCCAATATCTGATCCCGTCCAGTTGGGCTTAATTGTGTTACTGGCAGATATTTGTTCAATATTTCATATCATGTTACACAGACGTCATATTTAGGTTGCAATTATTGATTTTTTAACATTATTTAGACTGGGTTTAATTCCACATGTTGCCAACAAAGCTGATTTCAGTTCCCCTCACATCTCAGTGGGATTTTAGGGTGTAAGATGAACAAATTCAGAAAACATTCCCATAATACAGAATGGTTCAGTTAGAGATGGCACTGAAGTCTACTGAGGTTTCAAAGAAAGAAAACTGCCCTTACACTTGTGTATTATGTGAAAATACCCTGGTTTCAAATTAAAGGCACCATATTTATTTTCACATATGTAGTGGACGGGTTTTCACTTAAATAAATAATAATAAATAATAATCAAGTAAATAATTTTGAAGAAAATTTACTTTAAAATTTCTATAATTCTGATTAGTTTCTTGTGGTAATTAATACATGTCAGATACTAGTGGCCATTTTCAACAACTATAAAATCTACTATTAAACTGATAAGCCAGCTATCCAAACCCACACTACTAGGCCAGTCTTTTTTAACAAGAGGGAAATACAAAGTGCCATAGTCTTAAATATAAATGGAGGCGACTAAACGGACACATAAACAAACAAATAAATAAAAATGTAAAAGAAAATGAGGGCAGAAAGAGATGACTGCAATGAGCCAATGTTTGAGCGAGGTAAAAGCTTTGTTTTGCAGCAAATGTATTCGTCGAGGAGGGGGATATCAAACTGATATTTAGCCCCTACTGGCTTTTTTTCCCCTGCTTTTGTTTTATGCAAGGCTCTTTTTACCACATGGTAGTGACAGATTGTTTGAGCTGGAAGGAAAAGCCATTCGAAGCTAATTAAGCAGCCATTCCAGGCACTATTCGCAGGCAGGAGGGGGAGTAGCACAGGCATTTGTCAGCGCCGTACCCAACGTGGGTTTAATTGACAACTTGGGATCCTGACTGACAGCTTTTCCAGCTTTGCACCAATCGCGAGCCGGAGAGCAAGACAGCTGCGACACCATTGGATAGAAAGCAGCGAAGAGGAAGAGAGCCCACGTGGGGCTGGGCATTGCGAGCAACACGTGATAGGCTGATATCCTCGGGCGCAGACGTGTTGTAGCCTACCTACTGCCGCTGATATGAAAGCTTGTAGATGCTTGAGGTCTCGTTAGAAATAGGTCGATCAATTCAAATAACTCAAAAGACATTCTACTATAGATTAAGTGGTATTCCAATTTTCTGTGCGCTTCTGTTCTTGGATGATACTCAACGAGCCCCTACTGTTGTTCGTATAGTAACAGGACTGTGCTTATTTCATTTATTTTCCATCGCTAGCTAAACGTGGCTCTACTAAAACGAGAGCAATGCCCCCAGCGTGACCTCTCTGCTTCAAAACTTAAACGTCGACCAAGGTCAAATTCAATAGACTAGCCTTCACTCATGGTTGTTCCTATAAGCAGGCATACATTGCGGGCCGCAGTGTATCCCAGCCTACAACCTAATGCTTTTACCACGATATAAGTACGGCGGGTTAGATTATAAGTGGTGTTACAGCACGCCTGTTATTTTCTTGTTCACACTAGGTCACTGCAGTTGAAACTGGTCTTATATAGATGTGCTTGTTATGATACAACACACACCCTATACTCAAAATATGAAATGGTGAACCACCGACTGCAATGTACGGAAATGTGAATTATTACCTTTGTTTTGAACAAGTTGTTGAATACATTGTTGAATGTCAGTTCAGATCCAAAATGGCGAGCGTGTGAGGTCACATATCACCGTCCAATCACAACGTCGGTATTTCACACACCCCACGTGGGGACGTTGCACTGTGATTGGCCAATGCTGCTAAACTGCCTCGCAGAACCCAATTGGTCTGTGCGGGCCCTCGCTCGGCAGTCTGGTCCTCGTGTCGGTGCACAGTCTGTGTGTGGTACATCGACGGCGGAGAAACTGGCTAAACCCGAAGCAGGCGATCGGTGTATTTCACAACGACCGACATTTCCAAAAAATCACTTTTTTTCCGTCGCGAAAATTAATCTTTGGACTTACCGGGAGCTTTGTGTGCCACCCACGGATCTAATAAAGGCTTTCTTTGAAGTTGTATGCGGTCAACAACTCGTCCCGATCTGGGGGTTTCCGACGTCCGACCGGACGGAGAGACGTTCTCCGCCTCAGGATCACCAGGGCTTCAGCGGACTGGCAAGGGACAACAAGAAGTCCACCAAAAACAGCGACTGGCGTTTTTTTCCACACCATTGCCCGATGAAGGTTACAAGTCGAGGATATTGAGCCGTCTTTGTGGATACTAAATATTACCTGGGCAGAAGAGAGGGGAGGAATCGGTCGAGACAAAGGTAAAAAGGGCGACACGAAGAGAGCCGCTAACAAGACGGGTGGTGGTGGTGTGGCTTTATGGCAGCACCTCCGTGTTTTTCTGATCTTCCGGACCCCCGAAACAACCGTTGTGTCTGTTGTATCTTGTTGAGGAAGACTACGCATTAGATTTACACGAAAAACAAACCGTCACATTGTCGCGTATCAACTTTGGAATCTATTTGATCTAGTGGATCGGCCACATTTGTTACCATGTTGCCCTCGACAGGCAAATTGAGACGACACTTTTTCTGACAGAAAGCGCTAAATAGTCGAAAGATTGCAGAATAAAATGTCTGATCGTTTCTAGGGAACTGCAGGTCGAGGCTAAACCAGCCAACCTGATTAAGTTCACAAAGCTTTTATTCCTTTACGAATCTCAAATAAGGTGATAGTCGTATCCAGCATGAGTAATTCAGTTCATCAGTTATGCCCCGTTGTTTTTTTTTATTTGTTTGTTTAGGTACAAAGGCTAGGCGGACAAGGTGCCCTATCCAGTGATCGGGGTCGGAGTGTGTGTGTGTGTGTGTGTGTGTGTGTGTGTGCGCGCCTTACACAGCCGAGGACGGGGCTTTGTCCGCCGCCATCCTGCGTGTACAGGGGAGGGGGTGGCGGTGATTTACCGCACCTTCACTGGGATTACTGGGAGAAAAAAAGAAAACACCGAATTCCCTTGTGAGAAGGACTCGACATGTATCCACAAGGCCGGCACCCGGTAAGTAGCTCTCTTTGTCACTATTTGTAAATTGATGCAAACGCGCCGCCCTTCAAAGTAGCCTAATTAGCTCGTCAGAGGCGAGCCGCTGATCCGCACCTTACTATTTATGGTCTGCATCGGTGCTGCCGAGCGCGCCTCTCCGCTCGGGAGACAAACTGGGGAGAACCGTTTTATTGGCAACGGGATCACAAGCGATTTTGGTCGAACTTGTGAGAGCAGATCACCTCCTACTGCTATAATGGACTACATTTCTCAGGGCAGTGGAGTTGCATACTTGCGGTGCTGGCGGGTCAATTGTCCCTTTTTTTTTTTACGCAGCACGCACTGAAATCCCACAGCAGGATATGACCCCCCACCCCGCCGTCTTCATCGTAATCACCCCCCCCCCCTCCTCCTCCTACCACCGGGTACTTTGAGGACGGATGCAGTGACCCGCCTCTGTCATCGCACAAGCCGTTGAGCGATAACCGCCAGGCAGAGCTCCGGGGAAACCGACAAACCACCAGACAAAAAACAAATCAGTTTACGCGGAAAGCGGCGGGGGTGGGCGGGGACGAGAGGCGAGACGTACGGGCTGCGATCGGGTTATTTGCACCTGCGGTTGATAATTTTCCAACCTTGTGTTTTTTTTTTTTTTTTGCAGGCACCTCACCAGCCAGGGCAGCCTGGTTTCAAGTTCACCGTGGCAGAGTCGTGCGACAGGATCAAAGACGAATTTCAGTTCCTGCAGGCCCAGTACCACAGGTAATCACCTAACACCGCTGGCTTCCTGAAAAGGGATAGGAAGAGGAAGCTGCATGTTTTGTTTCATTTTAGCAGCGGGCGTGCATGAGATCTGCAGCGGTGTCACCTACTCTGCAAGGGTGTGTGTGTTGTTGTGGCACATACGTGGAAATGGCACATTTTAAATCACATAGTTGTAACTGGGAAATAGTGAGTAGAAACTGAGGCAAATCAAGATATTGTTTATTTTGTAACATCTGTCAATAACCAATTGAAGCCTAATTGCATCTCTCTCTCTCTCTTGGTGAAGTCTTAAAGTGGAGTACGATAAACTGGCCAACGAAAAGACGGAGATGCAGCGTCACTACGTCATGGTGAGTTTGATGTGGAGTCAGATCCTTCCTTTTAGCCCTAGGTGAACAGTCCCAGGTGGTGCAGCCCTGGTGTTTTTGCAGAGGCCACACTAGCATTTGTCTTCCCCCCCCCCCCACCCCCCTCCGGTGTTGTTGACTCACCCCCGTGTTTTGATTGGATAAGAAAGAGCAGGGATGGGGGGAGGTGAAACTCTAGCAGGGGTCAAATGTCCGATGGTTGATTGTGGGGTGTAACGAACAACGCCGCCCTCCCTCCCTCATCTCCCCCACTACCCCCATGGCTCCGGGGTCCTCTTTATGACCCCCCTGCCCCGCCCCTCCCACACACACACACACACACACCCCACCCCTCCCCTGTGACCCAGTAGGGGTTAATGAGTAGGCTGCTGGCTTTGTGCATGAATCAGATAGTTTCCGGGAGTTTTTCTTTAAAAAAAAAAATCTCCCAAGGTGAGCCAGTTTTGACTGGATTCTCCCCCCCCCCCCCCAACACCCCCCAACACCACACACACCAACAAATAACAGGCAAGTACCCAGAATCTTGGCTAGTGTGACATTTAGCTTTGTCGCTGTATGTTTGTTAGCCTTAGCCTTTTGTGTCTACACTCGTCTACACTCAAGGACTGATACCCCCCCACCCCCCACCCCAGGATACCCCCCCCACCCCACCCAGGTGTTTCGATTTCGGTCAAAACTGCGAAAGGGTTAAATGTAAAACCGCTGCAATTAAAACCTCGTAACATTCAGTTCAAAGCCGCCCGCCGATCAAACGGAGACAAAGGAATCTGTGCCCGTGTGCTCACCGTTTTTTTTTTTACTGCAACATTGATCCAACTCAAAGGTTCTCGCTAATACAAGAAAAGCCACCGTGTGTGTGTGTGTGTGTGTGTGTGTGGAAACAGAAACCGAGTCGATCCCGATCTGGCAAGCGATGTAACTAAGAGCACACTCTCCGTTTGTGTATGTGCGCGCTTATCTTGTTTGTACACGGAAGGATTGACCTTAACCAAATGCGGCGGTACGTTTGTTAAATATTATTTTCTCTTCGAGGAACCAGGAGGAGGTGGGAGGGGCTATAATAAATGGAAGCTGTTGTGTTTGGATAAAACGAGACAAACAAACTTACGAGGCGTTCGCGGGGCCCCGGTATCTGTCGGCCGGCTTCACAAGCTTGGCCGGTCAACAGCGAATATATATTTTTTTTTTTTAACTAACAGTGCTAGCCTTTCTACCCTGGTTTTTGAAACCCATATCTTCCCAGGCCGCGTTAAGAGATTAGCAGCGCTCAGTAGAAACTCGGTGGGAACAATGCCCAACAGTCTGTCTGCTGTGGTGGCAAACAGGGGTCAAGTGCATGAAGTTGTCAGCCTCTTGGGGTGATGTCGGCCTGTCTTCATGGTCCAACAAGTATGCTGGTTTTCTGGCGGTCTCCGGAATTGGCAAGGGATGACCTTTTTAATGTTTTGGGTGCCTTAGGGGATAGATTTGGGGTGGGGGGGGGGGGTAGTCTTTACGGACTTGCTGCACTGACATCAAGTTTCTGCAACAGAAAAATACAAGAGAGACAGAGAGAGCGGTGGAGTTTGGAGTAGAGAAGTGTCAATCAGTAACTCTTATTTTGATCTCCGTGGAGTCCCCCTAGGATCCTGTCTGGCCTCTGTGTACTTCTGCCTCTGGTTCAGTAAATAAACAAACGGAGATGTGTCCATTGGAAGGTTTTGCAAGCAAAGATTGTTTCATATCATTAATCATCATACCATTTCTAACGTATTCATGTTTTTCCTTCCCCTCTGTTGCGCAGTACTACGAGATGTCCTATGGGCTCAACATCGAGATGCACAAACAGGTATGTAACCATGTCGGGGGAGGGCCTGTGTCAAGTCAGAACAATGTTGTGCTTTTGGTTTTTTTTCAATGAGTGAGGAATGCGTGCACACACACACACACACACACACACACACACACACACACCTGACCTTAGTTTCTACCCTCATCCTTAAATGCCTTCAGGAGGCGCACACATACCGACTTCCTGCGGTGGAAACGCTGACAGGCTAAACGACAGCGAAGGGCAGGCTGCCTGATGGGGATGGTTTGATAAGATTAAAGTGAAGTATTTGGCAGTCCGAGAGGATGTGTTTCCGCGCCGTTTGTCCGTCCTGTACGTGCGCACGTGCGGGCGCTGCCGAGTGTGAGCGCGCACGTCTGGAGCCAGGAGTCAGGCTGCCGCTTTCCTCGGTTGCCAGCCGGGCTAAAAAGCTCATTAGTTCAGCTGCCACCGAGCGCTGGGCATCACTCTGCAGTGGAAAGACCTGACGGGGGATGAACAGGGCCGGAGTATTAGCAGTTGCATCCACGCTGCCCGAGGAGCCGCTTCAATAGACCGGAGGCGCTGGTTACTCTAAAAGCATCTCAGCCCGGTATACACTGGTGGGTTTTCACATTAGGCGTCCAATAGAGCTCTACAGGAAGTGGTTTTGTTTCGTTTGCTGCCCAGTAAACCCCCGAGGTAGAAGAACTTGGCTTCCGTTCTACCTCGGGCCGTGCCGTGTCCGGGGTTCTGGGCAGCAGGGTGACTGTCCTTTCAAAGTAAAAGCTCTGATTCAAGGCCCCTCTGAGGGGCAAGAGTCCACCCTGCTGAAGTGTCCTGGAAGAAGACACTGAATCCCTGCCAGCCCTGTGACCTTTGACCTCAAGCAGACTCCACCTGTTTACACTGTAAAACAACTGATTTGTGTTAGCAGGACTCAACATAATCTTTTTTTCTTTTTTTTCTTCTGTTGACTTAGAAATAGAAAAAGATGAGCCTAGTCTTAAGATGCTTTTGGGAAGATTTCATGTCTTGCTTCCTGTATTTCAGTCTCCTTTTTGCCTCTTCAATTCCTTTTCCACCTCCTTCCCCTGTGCCCTTATGTCTCTTCATTGCTTCCCCCCTCCTCTACCTCCCCTCCCCTCCCCCAAACCCTTCCCCAACAGCGTGATGTGAATGATGGCCCCTGTGTCATTAGCCCTGTGATATGATATATGAGAATGGGTGGGTGTCGCGGGGAGGAGGAGGGGGGGGAGGGGGGGAGAAAGAGAGGCGGGGTGGCCCTCAGATCTAGAAGGTTAATGGCATCGGTGGGAGGGTGGCCCAGTTGGAACAGCCGCGCGCTGCACAATTCATCAGGCGTAGTGTGTGTGTGTGTGTGTGTGTGTGTGTGTGTGTGTGTGTGTGTGTAATGAGTGAGTGCACTAACTAGGCGAGTTTCTGTTTATCCTGTCACCCTCCCCCCCCCTCTCTCTCTCTTGAGCGGCTCCTGTCAGGCACTTATCACTAACAGGGTGGTTGAGGCGATGCGGGGGGGGGGGGGGGGGGGGGGGGGGGTGGCGGTTGCGGGTTCGGGATGGAGACAGGAAGGCAAGGAGGCGCAGGCCCCTGGGGTAAACGGGTTAATCGACTGGTCTTCCTCCTTTTGTTTATCAATAAGCCCGACGGAGTCAACGCAGCGCTGTGAATAATGCATGAATCCCTTCACCTCCCTTCCCCTCTTCCCCTCTTCCCTCCCTCCCTCCCTCCCTCCACCCCTAGTGAACGGGCTGTTTTGTGATGACATCAGCGAGAGGTAAACAGACAGACCCTCGGCTGTCCCCTTGTTATTGGGAGGAAGGGAGTCGGGGAGGGCCTGGGTTATTGGATGCAGGCGGGCGTATTGGAAGATTTATCGCGTAGCGGATACTAGGGGTGTGCGATAATCGTGTTTATAATCGTAATCGCGATTTAATGATGTAATCGTGGCAAATTTTCAAAATCGTTCATTTCGATTGTTATTTAGGCTACAAGAACGAGGAACGTCTAGAAGCGCCAGTTAGCAAAACAGTGTGTGTGTGTGTGTGTGTGCGTGTGCATCAGACGTAACATCACTTTCCCGTGAATGAATGGGCCAAATACTTTCCCCAATGCTGCGTTCATGAACTGTCCCCTTAAAAAATACTACGTGGTATTCAGGCCGAATCCCAATTCTCATTTTCACCCCTACGGCTTCGGCTTGGCCCTCGGAACAGAGTCACAAGGGGTAGTGGTAGAAATCTCTCCCTAAGTATTGGGACAACCCTTCAAGACGCTGATACGTCATCGATGACGTTTACATAAGCAGACGGGACGAGTTTGTTGTCGGAGATTACTATGGCAACAATGGTTTTATCACAGTGACATTTGCCGTTCATCTGATGGAGATAGAAAAGCATGGACGCTCGCGATTCGTTCACAATTTATACTATTCACGCTACTAATCGATCAAACAAGTCATCAAATAAAAAAGCCCACTGCTTCATTACCAGGTCACTTCTTGACAGAATAGCGTTAGCGGTGCTCTGTAGTCTAGCAAGCCGCTCCTAACGTTACCCTGCCAGTCTGCACTGATATTAGAGGAGCCGTAACAAGTGCAGCAACTTCGCTGCTGGACTTTAGTTATATTTCATCATATACCATCAAAGGGGGAAATGCAACATGTAAATATGTCAAAATGCAGGGACTGTCATGCACAAATCAGCCTAAAAACAATGTTGTAACATAACTAACTAGCGAAGTAGAGACATCGGCATACTAGCGATTTTCTGTTATGCATGTTATAAAAAAATACATTGCAACGACATTAAACTAAGATAATACCATGGTTAGAATATTTTTAAAATCTTTATTAACGAAGAAAATACTACATTTGTGGTTCACTTCGATGGTAGTGTAGCGTTCCCCATGATCTTCCTGTTGATTCGCAGGTCATTCTGGGAGATTTCTCCTAGCCCTTGGTTTGAAGTGTGGCTCTGAAAAATCTCCGTTTGGAGGGCCATGTAGCCCTCGCACTTAGCCCTACCCCTCGATCCCAAGAGTATTGGGACACCCCTACCCCTTCACGTGAACGCGCAAAACGGAGGGGAAGGGCCAAGGGGAGAATTGGGATTCGGCCTCAGTCACGTCCCTCCGCCCCGTCCAGTAACGCCGTGTTCAGACAGGTTTGGACCGTTCGTTTTTGGCGAGCCGCGAGCAAATGTGTCAAGCCGGGCAGGAAGTCAGACACAGGAACGGCATAGAGCATCCGGTCAATTTCAAAATAAAACAAATTTCAAAATAAAACAAAACAAAACAAATAATCGTTCATTAATCATAATCAAGGTAAAAGTTTGAAATAATCGCGATATTGATTTTTAGTCATATCGCCCACCTCTAGCGGATATAAAAATTTAAAAAAACACGCTAAACTCTCGCTTTGTTTCGCGCTAAAAGGCACACACACACACACACACACACACACACATACATATAAATGAAGACTCGTATCCCTTACATGGTAACACCTGTTGTCTTTTTCACACACACAGACCGAGTGGTTCAGGGTCTAAATAGACACGGTAGCTTGATGAGCCGAGCGGTTGCTAGCGAGGGGGATCCGCGTGTCTGCCAGGGGGTGATTTGTTGTGACAGCGTCTCTTATGATGGCAAAGAGTGCAGGGCGGAGGTAATCACCCTCGCTTGCTGTCAATAAGTGATTTTAATTAGCGCAGCTCATTAGGCCGCCTCAGCAACGTGCCCCGCTGTGTGTGTGTGTGTGTGTGTGTGTGTGTGTGTCTTGTAACCTCATCAAATTCACATCTTCCTATCCTGCCTGAGAAAAAAATAGTATCGCTCTGGAAAGTCTGGCTGATTCAAAAAAAAAAAAAAAAAAAAAGGCTTCTTATTTACACAATGCACTCAAACGTTACCAAACCCGGCGACATGCAGGTACATGAGTAGAGAACCAATCCATCCCGAGGTCATTGCCGTCATCACTTCCTCTTTCCTTGCCATTATTTTTTTTCATCTGTACAAACCACTTGGATAATTGCATCCAGTACCCGGTTTTACTCCTTAGGTGGCCATTTTGTGTGTGTGTGTGTGTGTGTGTGTGTGTGTGTGTGTGTGTGTGTGTGTGTCCATTTCCTCACCCCACTTGTTGATAACAAGGGTTCATACTGTTCAGAGTGACTGAGGGGAAAGAGAGAGAGAGAGAGAGAGAAAGGAAAGTCATGTGTGTTTCCTGGATGGAGAGAGTGGGTGAAATGAAGAGCAAGAGAGGGAGAGCTTGTGCAAATGAATAATTTAGACAGGATTCCTGGAATTGTTTGCCAAGGTGATGATGGCCGACTTGTCTCTAAGCCAAAACAAACCGACTAGGAGAACACACACACACACACACACACACACACACACACACACACACACACTCTCACACACACACTGGAGGAACACTGTGAAACATGCTTCGTTACGATAGCCAGGCGAGCCTTGCTAGGTAGAATGGTGCAACGCGGTGTGTGTGTTTACGCAACCAGATGATGACGGTGGTTTTGTGTGTCAGAGTGCTGATGTGGTGAAATTGACGAAAAGTGTGTTTGTGTGTGTGTGTCTACATATCACTAGCGTGTGTTAAAAGGAGAAAGTATTTCCTACCTGTCGGTTCTGGCGTTAATAAAATGAGATGTCATTTGTTGGAAAATGGCAGCGTTTAGTTGTAAATGTGAGTTTAGTTCAAAATAGTTTTACGTGCAACATATACTTAGTTCCTTTTCCTCCCTCTGCTCCGGCTGAGAAGATGGTTAATTCCCAAACAGCCATCTCTTTCTCTCCCCCCCCCCCCCCCATCATACACCACTTGTTTTCTTCGCCAATTGAATCCTCGTCAGAGACTCTCCTCTCCACTCAGGGGCTAATGCCTGGAGCGACAAACAGCCAAATGGCTTTCAACGCACCATTGACAGGGGGGACGCAATGGAAGAGAGAGAGAGGAGAGAGAGAGCGAGCCTCTCCAAGCACTGGTGCTACTAGACAACCCTGAGTACCTGTAATTGTGGAGCTGCAGTGAAAAGCCTCTGCCGGCTGAAGGGTTTCTGTTTTCAGTGGCTTTAAGTGACAATAAACTCTTATTCCCTGCGCCTGTCTCTGCGGCTAAAAGCACTCTGGGAAAATAATGCCACCAAAGGAAAGTGGAAGTCATTTAAGAGCGCTTGGGAGTCATTGGATGGGATGTATTTTTGGGATTTTCTGTTTTTTTTGCCTTTAAAAAATGGCTGTCAAAATGTCGTGTAAATAAGGCATGGGTGCGTTCTTCTCCTCTGCCCTGCTAAACAAGTATGAACTTGGTCTGTCAGCGGATGACTCCAGGAAGGACGAGATATACCCGATAACAGCACAACTTGGCTACTCTGGTAAAGAGGTTTTACGCTTCCCCGGGTTGACATCATGAGTCACGGTTATTGGCGTGATGCTCTCTTTAAATCTAGCTGAGGTATGACAGGCATAATAATCAAGAAACGGCAATAAACGGGCCAGAAATGTAAAACAAAAAGCGGCGCTGAAAGGGGAACGTCTGCTCCGTTGTTTCATTTTTTTAATCAATCTTTTAACCCGGGGGGGAAATCTTTCAGGGGGAAGCTGAGGAACGTTTAACCTCAGAAAACCCCCCCGAGCTGCAACCCAGGGGGGTCTGGGCCGTCCCGAGCACCTGGCGCTCCAGCTCGCCTTTCAGATGGAACGGTCTGAAAGGAGCTCTGTGTGTGTGTGTGTGTGTGTGTGTGTGTGTGTGTGTGTGTGTGAGAGCTTGTGTCTGCACGAGTGTGTTAGCGCAGCAACAATTCAGTACAAAAGGCAGAGTGCACCTAAATTTCATGCTTTTTTTTTTTTTTTGCTTCAGATAATAGCTTTGTGGTGGTGATTGTGACAACATGGCACATGGTGGATGTCTTTTCCTAGCGAGTTAGTTTAGCGTGATGGGGTTTGTGATATTGGTGTGTAGGCACTAGCAGCTAGGGGTGGGCGATATGACTAAAAATTAATATCGCGATTGTTTCAAACTTTTACCTCGATTACGATTCATGAAGGATTATTTTGTTTTTTTTGTTTTATTTTGAAATTTGTTTTATTTTGAAATTGATCGGATGCTCCATGCCGTTCCTGTGTCTGACTTCCATCCCTCCGGACGGGGCGGAGGGGCGTGACTGAATACCACATAGTATTTTTTAAGGGGACAGTTCATGAACGCAGTACTGGGGAAAGTATTTGGCCCATTCATTCACGGGGAAGTGATGTTATGTCTGATGTGCACACACACACACACACACACACACACACACACTCACACTGGTTGCTTTGCTAACTGGCGCTTCTAGACGTTCCTCGTTCTTGTAGCCTAAATAACAATCCGAAATCAACGATTTTGAAAACTTGCCACGATTACATCATTAAATCGCGATTACGATTCTAACCGCGATCATCACCACCCCTAGCGCTCTGGTTTCCCACCAGCCCCGTGTTGCTCCCCTTGCAGCCGTCTCCAGAGGAGTGGTGTGATATTGAACCACTCTAATCCTTCTGTGTGTCATTGCATCTAGCCCCCCGCTAATGATCGTGGCTTATGAGTCTCCATAGAGCTAACCCCCCCCCCCCCCCCTCCCTCTCTGTCTGTGTCAGACCCCCCCAGTGCTGTCTGTCTCTCTGTCTCCCCCCCCCCCCCCTCATTAATTTCCCGTGCCGATCAGATCGACAGGCCGAAAATTCAATTTAATGACCTGTCTCTGTGCTCCTAATATGATTTTACAGGCTGTTCTGGTCAGGGCCCCGGCCCAATTTACATAACCATCAGCCGCGCCAGATAGCGTTGCCCCAGCAACAGAGGAGGAGGCGGGGGGGAGAGCGAGTAGGAGGGGAGGGCACAGAGGAGAGTTGGGCTGATTAGCGGGGAGGGGTGGGAGGAGGCTGGCTGGAGGAGGGAGAGAGAGAGAGAGAGAGGGAGGGAGAGAGAGCCTAAGGTCAGACAGGGGGTTGTGAGATAATTCCTGACAGGCCAGCAAAGGTCTCACCCCTCTCCTCCTCGCTCCCTCTTTTCCTGTCTCCCCCCCCCCCCCACACCCCCTCCAGAATGAAAAGAGTGACACGATTGTTGTGCCAAAGGCCAGTGACACCTCCTGTCCTCCTTCCCCACCCTCCCCCTTTCACAGTCAAACATGGTTAAGGGAGAAAATGAGTGGAATGCAACCGGCGTGAAAAAAAAAAAAGAAACGGCGGGAAAGAGCCCCTTCACCCCTCACACCTGCTGGGCCCTGCACCCCTAAGCCCTCACAATCAATTAGTTCACCTCCCCCGGTTCAGTCAAACCACATTACCCTAGTGTCAAATCAGAGGTTTTCACTCCGCCACCACCCCTCCTCTCCTTTCCCATTTACTCTCTGTCCTCTATTCTCCCTCTACTTTTGTGTCCCCCTCCCTCCTCCCTCCTCCCTCCTCCTCTCTCTCTGTGGAAACTGGAGATTTTAAAAAGGAAATGGGCTTGGGCGGGATGTCTTGTCAAGTGCTGTAGGCGGTGCGGCGCGGCGTATCCATTTGTCCAAGCGCAGCACTGCAAAGTGCTCTATGCAAGTCTGGCCCCGCAGTATCATCTTCCTCTCCCCGGCTAATATTCCTCAGTCGATACCAATGATGCCTCTGATAGATAGGGCCAGTGAGTTAACCTGTCTGCTTTATATCTGCAGCCTGCCCCCCCCCCCCCCTCTCTCTCCCTGAGCTGTAATTATGAAGCATGGCCCTCGTTAGGGTCTCTCCAGCCAGATGGTATTAACATATTTCAGCCTCCTAATGAAATAAGGGCACAGTCTAATGGAGGCAGGAGAGAGCAGGGGAACCAAATGTGCTCTAAGGCGGTCCCCATTTAGTGAAGAAATACATGGGCTTTCCAGATTGGTGTGTGTGTGTGTGTGTGCAGATGGATGCACACCGTTTTGTCGTTATCTTTTGTCTCCTGCCTCATCCCCTTGGTGTGCAGCGTACCCTCAACGACTACCATCCTAATACTTTCTTCCTCTCTCTCTCTCTCTCCTCTTGCAGACTGAGATTGCCAAGCGTCTCAACGCCATCCTGGCTCAGATCATGCCGTTCTTGTCACAAGAGGTGAGTGTCACCCACGAGCCCGGCGGCGTTTTTTTGAAGCCGCATACTGTACCGAAGAACGGGGAGTTTTATCTACAAGGGTACGATACATGTATGGGGGAATTTTTCTCGGTGACGTCGGTGCAGAGAAGAAAAAAAACAAAACAGTTGAAGTAGTAACAAGAAAACACAGTGGCACACGGGGAGGAGATCCAGGGATGGCGAGGCTTCTCTCACACACGTTTCCACGTCCTCTTCCTGCAACAACTCTCGCGAGATTTCAGAGTTGTTGGAAATGTGACAAAGGTGGTCTATGAAAGCAAGAGGGTTGACTTGTTGCAAGAAGAGGATGGTGGAAACGTAAATCAGCGTTGGAGACGTGTGTTGGAGTATAGAAAGCATAGTTTAGAGTATTTGTTTTTTCCCAAAGATAAAAACAACAATAATGGTTCGTTTTTCGCGCATTTCCAAACTGTGCCAACAAAATGTTGAGGAAGACTTTGCGCAGCTTTCATAGAATACCTTTGTCAGGTTTCTACCATCCTCTTCCCACAACAAGTGAACCCTCTCGCTATAGACTACCTTTGTCCACCGTCCATTTCAGAGCGGGACTTCTCCTTGAGCTAGACTTTATTTTTCTGGTTAAAAAGGTGTATTTCTGTAGCGATCCTTTCAGTAATGTTGTCAGACCCTTGTCAGACACACGAATAACAATCTGAGACTGTCAGTGGCAAAATCAAGCACTTTTAGTGGACGTACTTTGACCGTGCGCACTTGCCCCTACAGATTACATTGCCGCCATTGAGCCCGTTTCGCGACTGCCGACTGAGCCGATCTACCTGGAGCAATTCCGAAACTTTTTGGACCTATTTTGCAGTATAATAGGCGATTTTGTGGATATAGAGGCTTAAAGGTTATAGTGGTTTAAAAATCCCGGAATTCTCCTTTAAGTCCTTTTTGAAACAATTAGCTCCCGTTAATAATCTAATCTCTGTTTCTGTGTTGCAGCATCAACAGCAGGTCGCCCAGGCTGTCGAGCGGGCTAAGCAGGTGACTATGACCGAGCTGAATGCCATCATCGGGGTACGTGGACTTCCCAATCTGCCTCTCACCGTGTGTATACCCCTCTTCTTCCTTCATTTGACCTCGTGGGCCAGGGGGGCAAACCTGCACAGATGGTGGGGGGGGGCGGGGCACCTGGCACTCCAGGGCAAGACCAGGCTATTCTGACACGATGGAGTTAGTACGTGTTCAGTAGAGGATCGGGCTCAAGTCATTCAGTTTGCATGTGGGCATTGGCCTATGGGAGGGCGGTGGATTCAGAGGGTAGCAGGGGTGAAACGGGAGGAAGACCAGCTTAGCCTCCATTTTCTTCCTCCTGTGTCTGGTATTGGTGAGCCTGTGTACGTACTGGCAATGCCATCTCCCCTTCCTTTGTGCAGGATTGCCCCTGTGTCCAGTGGTTTATTGTGTTTTTTGTTGTTGTTGTTTTTTAAAAAAAATATGAGTTCACAATGTTTGTAATGCACTGTCAATATCATGTTCACCGCTTTTAATTTCTCAGATTATGTTGGTTTACCGTGTGTTGTCAGCAGCGTGCAGCCTCCCTCTGCTCCGGGCGAGTTTCCTTCCCCCCCCCTCCTCTCAGGCAGAGCAGGCAGTCTCAGAGCATCTGATATAACATTGGCAAGGCTGTGATCTGATCATGGTGTTTGTCTCAGATTTCACTTTGGCTGGACTTTAATTGGATAAGAGGTTCCAGCCAACAGGCTTGCCCCTACCTCTGACCCAATAGCAGAGGGAATTAGAGCGGTCAGGATAGGACAAGCGCCGCGATTGGAGCAGAGATTAGAGGCAGTGTGGGCTTAGCTGATACTGGTCGTGTTGTAGCTAAAGGTTTTAGCGCCGGTGTTATTTCACAGTAGGTTTTTAGGTGTGGGGAAAGCTTGAGCTGTTCTTATAGCGTCGGGTTGATACCATCGGAACAGCTTGAGAGCGTTTGCAGCGGTATAAACTGCCGTCGAGGGACAGGAGGGCGCTTGGAGAGCCCGGCCGCCATTGACCTTCAATTATAGGCACAGCTCTGAAGCCGCAGTCCTCATGCCCCTCACAATCCACTCTACAACCAAGTAGTCTTTTTTTTTTTACTAATTTAGTTTCACTCTCTCAGAACATCTGCTCTTATTTAAAAAAAAAAAGCGAGCTGGTTTTTTAATAGCCGGTCTGGACCCAGATGGATAACTGACCCTTTTGATTAGCCCTCTGTGGCAGAGGTTAGCCGGCGGTTAGCTGGTCCCAGTAGTAGGGGTCGACTCTAATGAGAGGCAGATATCGAGATTCGATTAAGGTAAACGAGCCAGGAGCACAGCACCCGCCCCCCCCCCTCCCTGTTTTCAAGGTAATTACTTCCTCTCTCTCTCTCCTCCGTTTTCAACCGGCCGGCCAGTTAAGTGAGACTGTCCACCACAGGAGTGACCCGTCCCCTTCCTCCATTAAGAGAGGGCAGGGCTACCAGCTCAACAGCTCCGCCAGACCACACACACACACACACACACACACACACACACACACAGGAAAACAGCCTTTAATTAGTTGGACCAAGACATGGCAGGTGATCGATCTCCATGTTCCCTTAGTGTGAGTGAGAGAGTGGTGGTGGGGTCTTGTCATTAAAGTCCAACAGGCTCTGGCAGCTTGTTACAGCAGTTAGATTAGAAAATAGTGATAGTGTACAGGCACAAACACAAAGCTCTGGATGAATCCCAACTATCATGTTTTCATAATTTTATTTTTTTTCTTCTTCAAAATAAGAGCCACCCCAAACCCAAGTACTAATTTGATGACTGGCCGAGCATATGGTCTTTTTAGATTTCAGCTGTAGGGTGCACGAGTTTGATTTGGCAAGTGTCAGAGGTGCTGTCTCATTTCCATGGCCCCGCCCTCATTTCCATAGTTTCAACACAGCGCGTGATGGTCCTCTGATAGCGGCTAACAAGTCAGTTACGGCCGCATGCCACTTCCCTTCCATGGTAAACCCCTAGGGAAATGATAATCGGTGGGACCTGGGGATGTAAAACATTACAATGCCTGGTTTTGTTTTTACTGTCACCCTGGTTCATTTGTTTACAACGATCTCCTCCTCGCCAACTTTGCATGTTTTATTTGGGTTTACATGTTTCATTTAGTCAAATCTCCATCTCGTTTGGGTGTGTGGCCCTTTCACAATAGAGTAGGGTTGTCTACAGTGACACATAGTTTGGCTAAACAAACTACAACTAGCATCTACCTATACAGTACTGTGCAGAAGTCTCAGGCACCCTTACATTTCTTTTTATACTATATACATTTGGTTTTAGATGTTTTTTTTATTATCTGCATTAGCGTTTTACATTGCTGCTCTTGATAGTAAGTTTTTGGATAGTTAGAAACTTGGATGGATGCTAACTAGATGGACCTATTGTAATTTGCATAAAAAAACAACAGGACTGCTGACCAGTGTGTTCATATCTTTGAATATATATATATATATATTTATTTAGAAGTTTGCCTTTTATATGTATTCATTAATTTCATGATGTATTTGTTTGAGTAAACGGGATGCTAGCCGGCGAAGGTAGCCTTTACCTTCAGCAGCAGCACAGGGAGCTAGCTAGCGTTAGCATTCTTTGTTCTTCTTGTACTTTTGTTGTCAGCGTCACCTACAGCTTGCTGGCATATGATTTGCATTAGCGTTTGGCTGAACCTCTCCCTCTTCTACTCTCCCTTTGACTCAACAGCAGCAGCAGCCACATGCCGTCTACCCAGCCTTCATGGTCAGTGTTTGGAGGGAGGGATGAAAAACAGAGAAACAAATCTGTCGTTCCAAGTGTGTTTGAATCGCTTGCCGCCTTTCGTTCTTATATGTGTTTTTATGTAAAAGGCAGATGACGCCTGTTGGAGCCAAAGCATGAATTGGGTGTGTCTGGATGATTTGGCATCTTCTTTCTTTGTCTTTTGCCGTTCTGAATTGTCACCGATTTGATGAGATGAAAGAGCAGCCGATATCTACCGACTCCTAGCCTAGATGGCAATTTGGCAGCACGATATTTCTTAACCCCAAACCCTTTTACCGTCCCAGTCCTAACCCTCGAATCAATCTTAAGACTATTTCCCCCATGTTCAGAATTGAGTGCGGTCTTAGTGGTGAATGTGACGCGCTAAGACAAGCTGTTGCAGAGCACTGGGTAGGTAGGTAATGTGGCGATCATTGCCAGACTTGTTAGCTAGACTGCCAGCCGGTGTGTGTGTGTGTGTGTGTGTGTGTGCGTGCGTGCGTGCGTGTGTGTGTGTGTGTGTGCGTGTGCGTGTGCGTGCTGGTGGTGTTGATGCTTGTTCCACCTGACAGTACCGCTCTGCGGGGAGCCAGCTTCGCCTAGTTAACTTTAATTGGCTGTTTCCTGTGGAAGTTGCCTGAGCCGGGCCGGCATTTACACATAATGAAAAAAGATAAGTGTGAAACGAAGCCAGCTCTTTATCCATGAATATTGAATTGGAAGCAATTTATTTTCTGGGTTGTTTTTTTTTTGTTTTTTTTCCTCCTTCCATTTTTCTTTTCTTTTTTCCTCCCCCTCCCTCCCTCGCTCGCCCTCACCCCTCCCTCTCCTCGCTCCTCTCCTCAGCTGCGGCTCGCTAATGAGGCTTCTTGATAATGATCCCTGCACGCTTTTCCTCATTAGGCACACTCAATAGGGACGTCCCTGCCTCCATCCCTCGCTCGCGCTCTCTTTCATACTCTTGTTATTTTCTGATTCTTGCTCTCTCCCCCTCTTTTTCTTGTTCTGGCTCCCTCCTTTTTTTTCTTCTTTTTTTTTTTTCTCTTTTGCTTGCTTTTCCTTTTTCAAAACAAATAGGCCACTCAGCACACCGGCGCGATATCGATTAGCGGTACCTCCTCTCAGTTGCTTACATCCACGGTACGGCTGCAGGTCCGGCTCAGCGTAATGAGCTGACTGAATAATGGCTCGTTTTTTCTTCTCCTTTAGGGACGAAGCTAAATAAAGCCATAAAGGCGGTAAGCCCCTAGATATACCCTTGTTTAGTTTCGCCATTTTCTATAATGAATGTATGGGCGAGGTTATTGAAGTTGTAGCTCACAGGCAGAATAGCAATAGGGTTTTTTTTGTTTTTTTTCAGAGAGGCAGTTGATGGATGTGCTAAGTGTTATTTAACCTTGTTTTAAAGCACTTGCTTCCCTCTTGCCTGAGTGGCTATTTAACTCCTGTCCATCTACTCACTTCCCTCCCTGACTGTCTCGTTCACATAGACGTCCACGGCCTTTTGGGAGGTGTGTGTGTGTGTGTGTGTGTGTGTGTGTCTGTCTACTGTGTCTGTGCTTAACAGCGTTTTTGCTGGAGGAGTGGGCACGCTTGCTTTGGCTTTCCAGCGTGTTGAAAGGTTTTGATTTTTTTTTTTCTTCTTCTTGCATATTGATTTTTTTAACTCCTTGCCCATCCCGAGTCTGACTGAAACAGTTGTTGCGGCGTGGGAGTGAGCAGAAAAATGCTCGGGTGTAATTTCAGATTGGCCGGAGTGGGCATGTTGCTGAATGACTGTCTGGTTTTCATAGCTGCTTTACTAATTGCCAACTGTTTCCTGTTGGTGGTGTAAGAATGTGACCTTCCTGTGACAAGTGTACTGTCCGTGCTGTTAATGCGCTGCAATACTGTGACTAACATAATAATGAAGGGGCGTAATAGGGAGAGAGCAGCGTGTCCATTGTTGTACAAGACCGTGAGGGAGTGACTAACAAATGTGTGGACATTGTTATTTCCAAATGAAGCCGTCATTACCGGAGATACAAGGTTGTCATCAAACCACAGTGTATTGGCTTTCTCAGAGAGGCTCTCGACTGTGTAAAGTTTACCCAGAGCCGACATGTTTTCACCATTCTGCCCAATAAAAGTCAAATCTATTCAACAAACCGAGTCAGCTTGGGTTTGCCGCTTGTATGTCTGCTGCAACCCTGGCCTCATTCCAATAGGAAATAACTGGAATTTCTACCATTAATCAATGATATAAATCAGCTGTGATGTTATGACTTGTTGCCAGTGTGACATGTTGCCGCCTCATAACTCCAAGTAACTAAACATTGAATAAATGCAGCACATTTCTCTGGATGATGCTAAAGACTTGGAGGCTGGGTGATAATAAAGTAATCTTGGGAATTAATCCTATATATTTAGTTTGCTATTCTACATAAACGGTTCGGCCTTGAGCTTAGGGGTGGGCGATTATCGTGCTTATAATCGTAATCGCGATTTAATTATGTAATCGTGGCAAATTTTCAAAATCATTGATTTCAATTGTTATTTAGGCTACAAGAACGAGGAACGTCTAGAAGCGCCAGTTAGCAAAGCAACCAGTGTGAGTGTGTGTGTGTGTGTGTGTGTGTGTGTGTGTGTGCACATCAGACGTAACATCACTTCCCCGTGAATGAACGGGCCAAATACTTTCCCCAATGCTGCGTTCATGAACTGTCCCCTTAAAAAATACTACGTGGTATTCCGTCACGTCCCTCCGCCCCGTCCAGTAACGCCGTGTTCAGACAGGTTTGGACCGTTCGTTTTTTTGTGAGCCGTGAGCGAATGTGTCAAGCCGGGCAGGAAGTCAGACACAGGAACGGCATAGAGCATCCGGTCAATTTCAAAATAAAACAAATCTCAAAATAAAACAAATAAAATAATCGTTCATTAATCGTAATCGAGATAAAAGTTTGAAATAATCGCGATATTGATTTTTAGTCGTATCGCCCACCCCTACTTGAGCTAGACGTGTCCTGAGCAAGCCCGGTCATCGGTGGCGCCCTTTCCCAGCCGACCCACTTGTCCTGTGTCTTTGTCTCCCCGTGTCTCCCGCCACTTCTTTGCAGCAGCAGCAGCTCCAGGCCCAGCACCTCTCCCACGCTGCCCACGGCCCCCCCGTCCAGATGCCCCCCCACCCCTCAGGCCTGCAGCCGCCCGGCATCCCGCCGGTGACGGGCGCCGGCTCCGGCCTGTTGGCGCTGGGCGCCCTGGGCAGCCAGGCTCACCTGCCCGTCAAGGACGAGAAGAACCACCACGACCTGGAGCACCGAGGTGAGGAGCACAGCTGGTTATCATATCCCAGCAATAGGCTTTTCACACTTGAATATTTTAGCCCAGGGTTAACTTTAACCCTGGGTTATAATAGCCCTGGGCTAACTTATCTCACGTTTCATATTAGTTTTCTTTAACCCTGGGCTAACAATTGACCCCGGGTATTCAGTGTTCAGGATTTCACACTGTAAGCTTGTAAACCCCGGGTTAACGTTTAATGCTAATGTTTAACTCGCTGTTACATTCTAACCCCTGTTACATTCTAACCCCTGTTACATTCTAACCCTGTTACATTCTAACCCTGTTACATTCTAACCCTGTTACATTCTAACCCCACAATGTTTCACACTATTGTTCTTAGCACCGCATTTCGGGGATAGCACCACAAAAGCGGTGCTAACCCTGCTTCGTAGCAGGGTTTGTTAACCCAGGGTTAAAAGCGGTGTTAACCCTCTTTCAAAAATGCAAGTGTGAAACGCTGCTTAGCCCGGGGTTAAATGCGTCCTTAACCCAGGGTTAAGAAAGACGTTAGCCCGGGGTTAAGTGTAGTGTGAAAAGCATACAAGTTGCATATGTGGGAGGCAATTTTTTAGCTGAATGCAATTTTACTACTGCTAGCTGATCAGATTGCACTCATACTAATTTGTGTTTTGCTTCTCTCCCCCCTGGCCCGTCATCCTTTCACTCCCTCCTGGCGATTCCTCTGGTGAAAGAACGCGAGTCGAGCACGGTACGTACGACACTCCACCCTCCGTCTCCCCCGTCTCCCCCCGTCTCCTTGACTCTCCCTGGCGCGCTCCTGTTTGCCGATTAGGTGTACTTTACATAGACTTTTAAGTCGGCTGCTCGATAGAAATCCGTGCTCTCTGTGTAAGAACACACACATTTTTTTGTACTCAGGGGGGTCTAAGCTGACTGAAATCAAATAATGAAGTCTGGCCAAATAAGCCAGTGCCCATCTAATCCAGGTGGAAAATGACTCCAATCACTGTGCAGGGATTAGTAGTCAGCTACCTGCTTTAATTTCAGCACAATTAAAAGCGACTTTGACTCTCCCTCTCCCTCTCTTCTCCCCTCGCCACCTTAGAGGATTTTCTGTTGCCTACGTCCAATACGTGACTCCTTTCATCTCATTTTTTCCCCCCGTTGCTTTTTTTTTTTCCCGCTCTTGTTTCCTTTCCTGTTTCCCTTCCTCCCCTTCTCTCTCTGTCACACACTCCTGACTCTCTCTCTCTCTCTCTCCCATCTCATGTTAAAGTCTCTGTTTATTGGACTGGCTTAAATCTCTCAACTAGCTGTGGCGCGACGCTCCGTCGGACCCTGCTCGGACAGATTGAGTTCCCATTGACTGGCCATCCTGAATAGGCCCACTCATGTCTGAAGGGGGAACCCGAACTCGACCCCCATCTCTTTTTGGTGATTAGCGCCTGCCAATAGTACCTCTGGCCCCCAACGCACACACACAGTCACACACACACACAGTCTTCCTGTCCTGTTGTTTCAGGTCATCTGATATGAGCGTTGCAGGCGAGCGCAGGGTTATTGAGTCTAAGCATGCCTTAAAAGGTCACGGGCTCAGTGCTCTAGTCAGATCTCTCATCTCGCTCTCCTTTTTTTTTTTTTTGCTTCACACCAACTTGTCTGTCGCTTTTCCACAACAGCAGGTTTTTTTTTCCCCCAGCTACAGTGGCAACATTGACGGTCCGTATTTTGACCTGAGATGCAGGGATGAGGGAATGGCGGAAAGCGGCAGGGTTGTGCTGAAAGAGTCGGGGTGGGGGGGAAAGCCTGACTCTTTGTGTGGTGGCCAAGGCGAGGGCACACTGCCTTCCTTAGGGGGGGGGGGGAGTGAGGAGAGGCTTTCTTCCTTCTCCTCTCCACTTTCTCTCCCTCGGCTCAGGAGGTCTCACTTTTCTATCTTCCTCTCTTCCAAGCTTCAATCTCTCTTTGCGACATTTGCGAGTTTATGAACGGGCGACGAGAAGACGGGCCGCCCTCTCTACCGCGCTCGCCATATCTCTCTTCCTGGTGAAGGCAGGGGTTTGTTGAGCTGGCTGACGGCGTGGGGCTTGGCTCACCGAACCCCCCTTCACTGGCCTTAGGGCTCCCTCTCTCCTTTCTCTCCCTTTCTCTCCCCCCCATCCCTCCCTCCCTATTTGGCAGTGCCGCCCCACCACGCCAGTGCCCAGACTATAAAAACCCTGTTTGCAGCTTCTGAGAGGGTGCCAGCCTGTCCGGGCATGCCCACTAGCGGGGGAGAGCTCGCTGCCACACTGCTATGCTCTCATTGTGTGCCAAGTCCCTTTCCTGTTTTGCTCTCTTCTTCTTCTTCTTCTTCTTCTTCTTCTTTCTTCCTCTTTTTTCCTCTTTTTTCTTTTTTTTTCTCGCTCTGCCTCTTTCATGCCCCTCTTCTCCGCTGGCATCGTTTCTATTCCCCGTCTTTGTCTCCTTTCACACGGCACTCTCGGTCCAAGTTCCCTCTATGGCCTCCCTTTCTTTCTTTCCCCCTTCCTCTCTTTTCTTCTGTCCGATTTTCATGGACTCTCTTGTCAGTCATTTTCTGCTGTTCAATCACCTCCCTGTCCCCCCTCCCCCCCGAACCCATGCACACGCATGCACAGATTGCACCCAGTGACTCCAGCAGGTCATTAGCTTAGCCCCGGTTGCAGAGGTTGCAGAGCGAGGTGCGAGAGGTGTGTGTTTTTTCTGGGGTTTGTGTTTTCGTGTTCTCGCATGTCCACAAGACGCGAGGGCCGACGGGGGAGGGCGAGCGAGCGTCATCGACTCCCCGTGTACATGTTGTTTGGCTAGCATTGTTGCTGCTGCCTCATGCATGTCTCTGACCAAGTCACCCTGATTGGCTCTGGGAGGATTAGATGCTAGGGGTATGTGTTTGCGCGTATGCAGGCGTGTCCGGTGTGAGCTTCAAGGATGATTTGGATCTCTCCACATTAGCTGTGTGTTTCGTGTGTGTGTGTATATACTAGGGCTGTCAACGAATATTCTAAATTCGAATATATATTCGAATAGTTTAAAAAAACTGAAATTCGAAGGTGAAAATTTATATTCGAATGTGGAAAAAAACACCCGCGGTAGCAGAGGCGGCTGTCTGCTTTTCGATTGGTCACGCCACAGAAGTCGCACTGTCTACAGCTTCACTGCTGAAAGTTGACTTACATGGAAGATGGCAGAAAGTGCAGAGCCCAACTCGACTGCAGCAGAGAAAGTTATTTTAACCCGAAGGTGACGCCCCCCCCCCCCCCTTTTTTTTTATACAAGCACCAAGAATGTAAGTAGCCTTTTTCGTTTTTAATAGCACTTTATTTTTTATGGACCTCAGGGGAAAAGTTCTTTGTCACATTTCTCGGAATTGTGTGCCTCATTTTCTTTAACGTTACGTTTCTTTAACGCATAGCTCACTCGGAGCGTTCAATGTCGGTAGGCCTATACTGTAAAACTTAAATTAATGTTAATAATATTTGTTTCAATCAAGAATCGCGACCTTAAATTGCGTGCACAAAACTCTTGATCAGCACTCAACATTTGTTGATTGTTGTTGTTCATTTAAACCGTTATGCGCAGAGAGCGTGAGGATGCGGGAGAGAGAGAAAGAGTGCGTGCGAGTGAGCGAGAGTGAGGTCTGCTGTCTTGACCATTAGTTGATTTACTTGTTTTTGTGTACGTAATGCGTTGTCAAGTATGTTTCAACTTAAATAAACTACCTATACAATTAGTTATGTCTCTTTGTATTAATTTGTCCTGTTGTAATGCGTGTCATTGACAAAATGCGCAACCAGATATTCGAATAGTTCGAATATATGTGATTTTTTTAGAGGGAATATTCGAACGTCATTTTTGAGCAATTTTGACAGCCCTAGTATATACGCGTATTTGCGCAGTGGTGTGTTTGTGTGTGTGCGAGTAAGCGTTTGCTCAGCTGCCCCGTCTGTGTCTTCCTCGCTCCATTGCCTTGGCGGCGGCGGTGGGGCTAAGCCTTCCCAGAATCCTCTCTGCACCCTCCATCCAGTCCAAGTCGGTCCAAGAGCACCGGGCATTTAACTTGATAGTCAATATTGTGACTGCTTTGACCGAGGAACGGGATCCAGAGCCATGCCTAGACTTAAGCCCACCATTTGGTAGTCTCTCTGGCTCTGCTGCGTTCTGAGGGGTTGTCACTTACTGCATTTAAGCCCCAGAACATCCACTTGACTGAAGGGCATATGTTGGCAGTGCAGCGCTTACTTTTTGTTCAGGCGCTCATATCTTGTGCTTGCTTTTTTTACCCACAGATAATGCAGTATATTTCTGTACAGTTTGTTATTTCCAAAGTCAGAACTTCCTAATACCTGATGAACTTGATAGTACCGGCTGTTTCCGTTTCTGCCAATTATCCAGGTTGTTCCTGTTTGTAGTTATAGCGGTATCAGGGCTCGTTTACCTGCCTCCCTCCTCGTATCGTATGAAAAAAAAAAAACATCTTTCGCAGACTTGAAAATTGCCCAAGCGAGATAATCCATCACAATAAACATGAAGTCTTAATTTGGCGTTGTCAGGGTTTCTGATTTATCGTTAATTCATTGTGGCCGGAGTTGAGTGTTCGCCGCGTGCATTATGTTACACTAAGTATGCTGTCAATCATGTGAAAACCCACAGGGGGAAATGGAAATCTCCACCAGGGGAATGATGATCGCCTTGCAAACTTTGTCACATCTGTATCTTCTTATTTGGGGTGTCTTTGCTAGACGGGACAGCAATTCATTTCAAGCTACGATTGAAACTATAAAGTTGGGTAAAAAAAACTTTTAAAAAAATTGGATTTAGACAGTTTATTGAAGGGGAATAGAGCTCAACAGTGTGGTTCTGGAAGTGAAAATCCCATTCATATTCTGCATAGGGATTTTGATTATTAGCCATAATGTCGTAACCATCCAATGTAGACTCACCACAAGCTAGTAGATTGTGAAACGATGGTGTATGCTCCTGTAGAAGCCACAAGTCCGTATGATATCAACCTTGTTTTGAGAAAAACATGTTTTATTCGTGATGTCATGGAGAAGTACTACACTACCCACAATCCTAAAGTGTAACCGCGACGTCCCCTATTGGTGGCGCTCGCTGTTACCATGGAAACCACAAACGTTAACGTTAGCTACTAACGTAACCTAGCTAGCTGGTTGTCTTGGTTCCAGCCTTAAAACTCTTTATAGAAGGATTTTCTGAAATGTCTATGGAGTAAATGAATGGGAAATGTACTTCCTGAACCAGTGCCGTTAAAAAAAAGTGGGCGGTCACTGTTGTGCTCTATAGAAGGCGATACAGGAGGTTGAAGGTATGACTGTGTAAGGGGACTCTGGAGACTGATGGTCTGTCTGCATGTCGTTGTTGTTGGTAGAATAACTCGGTGTCGCCGTCGGACAGCCTGCGGGCCGCCAGCGAGAAGCACCGCGGCTCTTCAGAGTACGGCCTCGACTCCAAGAAACGCAAAGTGGACGACAAGGACAGCATGAGCAGATATGTGAGTGCTTGTTGATTTTGTTTTTGCTCTAGTGTTCTTGCTTTGAAATGAATGCAGCCCACTGAGTTCCATACATCTGAGAGCATCTAAACAAAAAAAGAGTTTGTGCATTTTGATGTTTTGATCTGAAAGTGGCGCTTTTTGGTGACGGTGAAACACTGGAGCCAGTTTGTTTCTCATTACCTACGCCGGTCACAAAGCTAAGCCTGCCACGTCTCTTCTACAGGACAGTGATGGAGACAAGAGTGACGACTTGGTGGTGGACGTGTCCAATGAGGTAAGGCTGCCTTACGGCGACTCCTGAGCTGCTGGATTACGTGGCCGAGCCACATTCCACAGTGTGTTCACCGCGTAGCAGCTAAACAAAGCGCTCTTTGTCAACCGTCTCTGGATGCCTCAGCACCTGTCACGCCCATGCCAAAACGTCTGTGACATGACTGTGCGTGCGTGTGTTTACTTAGTGTTTTTCTCTTACCATTCACCAAGAAAGTAAGACAAAGAACCCCGAGACAAAAGGGTAGAGTGACAGGTGAAGGAAACGTGTTTGCGTGTGTGTGTGTATTTATCTGTGTTTGCACATGTGGCCCCAGTTTGTCTGACCTTCATGTACATGCCGGTGGCTTTCCTCTAGTCTGTTTGCTCAGTGTCTATCGCTTCCTCTCTTTTTTTTTCCCCCCCCCCCCCGTCTGTAGGATCCAGCCACCCCTCGGGTGAGCCCCGCCCACTCCCCTCCGGAGAACGGCCTGGATAAATCCCGAGTCCTGAAGAAGGACGCTGCCCCCAACAGCCCCGCCTCCGTGGCCTCGTCAGGCAGCACGCCCTCCTCCAAAGCGAAGGACCACGCCCACGTGAGTGCGCTCATGCAAAGAAGAGAGATGGGGAGCGCAGATACGTTGACGAACACAAACACTAGAGAGAGGACGGAACGAGGGGGGAGGGTTACGACGGGACAACTGACAGACTTAAAGGGTAATTCCGGGATTTTTCAACCCGGCCTGGTTGTTGGAAATATGCCAGCTGAGCCGATCTACCGGAGCAACTCCAAAACTTTTGGGATCTACTTTGCGGTATAATAGGCGGTTTTGTGGATATAGAGGCCAGGTTGAAAAATCCCAGAATTCTCCTTTTTTAAAGGGGCGTTTGTCAAGTGAAGCGGGAGCCTCTCTGTGTGAAGGGCTAGCACACGGCGGGTTTAGCTTGTCGGGATACACAGGGTGGGTGCACTCTGAGGAAATCAACCCCCGCGGTTCAACTCCTCTCAATCTCCTTTATGGCTTACCCAATAAATGGCCATTTCTTTCCCCGGCCCGACGCTGTAAATAACCCAGAGCCACTGAGGCGGGGGAACTGCAAGTCTCCCTCCATCTCACATCTCCTCCCACCTCCATCCTTTTCCCTCTCTCTCTCTCTCTCTTTCTATAATGTGTCAGTGCGTTGAGGTGTAGCGTAGATTTCCCCCTGTATAGACAACACCCCAGCTTCTCTCCAGCCCTCATTAGTGCGCGTCAACGGGCTCAAACCGGTTCCCTCTTCCTCGGGAGGAAGAGAGAGATTAAAAATGAGTGTGCAGGCCACCATCTTGGTTGTCTAGCCACTCTTAACAAGCTTGACTTCTAAGCAGAGGTTTATGCCCCCACCCACCACCACCACCCAGCACACATGCACACTCTCACCATGGCTGTAATGAAGTGTCACTGTTAGATTGGATTACCTTGAGCCGGCCACTCAGATTGTCACTTTGGATTTCCCTTGCCAGCGGTGGTATTTTTGACTCACTGGAGGATTTTTTTTTTACTCTGGCATGCACTATTTGAGGACACCATTTAATTTGTGTGTGTGTGTGTGAGAGGGAGCGAGAGAGAAAGCGAGCTTACAACTCTCAGTAAGAAGATACACCACAAAGTTGCAGCGAAGGTTAAAGAGTATCTTTTCTTTTTAGAATGACAAGTCATCCACACCCGGCCTGAAGTCCAACACCCCCACCCCCAGGAACGAGGCGCCCACACCGGGCACCAGCACCACTCCAGGACTACGGCCCCTAACCATGGGCAAGCCGCCTGGCATGGAGGCACTGGGTACGCCCATACACACACACACACACACACACACTTGCTGTCAAACTGAGGTGAAGTGTTGGCCCTCCCATCTACTGTAAATCAATGCATTACCTTTTCAAATCAAAATCAAATCAAATCACATTTATTTGTATAGCCCTTAATCACCGTTACAGTCCCTAAGGGCTTCACAATGCCCAGCATGTGAAAATAATAAATGATTAGTACACGACATCCCCCAGCCTTAGACCCTCACAGAGGACAAGGAAAAACTCCCACAAAAACCTTATTGGAAAAGTGGGAGAAACCTTGGGAGGGGCTACTCAGAGAGGGATCCCCCTACCAGGACGGTTGGGCTTGCAATAGATGCCGTGTTTGGGCAAGCAGAGTATACACAATATATGAAAGTTCATTTTTCTCCCCCCCAGCCGCCCCTGCTCTGCGCACACCGCTGTCCATTGCCGGTTCCTACGCCACTCCCTTCGCCATGATGGGCCATCACGAGATGAACGGATCCCTGACCAGCCCGGGGGTTTATCCCGGTCTGATCTCGCCACAGATGAGCGCTGCGGCCGCCGCTGCTTATGGACGCTCACCAATGGTAAGGCTTCTCCTCCACCGTTTTCATGCCTCCTATATATCCAATGTATAGATTAAGAACTGTGTTTATGAGACAATGTAGGCAGACGTATTCCCCCCCCCCCCCATTTGCCACAACAAGCCCTCGCTAGTGACCGTATGAATTAACCACCACGGCTGTTAGTTGTAAAAAGCTTTTTGCGATATGACTTTGAGCCAATTTGAGCATTCATCTCCTATTTCTATAACCAGGTTTGAATATTTCTGCTTCGCTGGCTGCGGCTTGTTGTGCGTACATAATGAGAAAATACAAAGAAGGCCTCTCGCTCCTTTTACTTTGATCTTCGTTAGTTGGCATTCTGAAGGCTTATAAAAAAAAAAAAAGCTCGCCCCCAAAATGCAATCTCCCATGTTTTGAAAAATCTCCCAGGCTTTCATTAGCATTAGCAAGTGGGATGTTGTATCCCCGTGTAAAGCTCTTTACGCTCTGCAGTGGAAACGCTGCCTTTTTCAAGGGATTTGCCTGGAACGGAACGGCGTGAGGGTTCCCTCTGGGCGCCGCGCAGACGAAGGGGGAAACCTACTCTGCCGTTTGAATGTTAGCTTAGCCTAATTTAGCTTACGAGGTTATTGCGTTGTTTGCTAACTCTTGGCTCCTCTTGCAGGCGGGGTTTGATCCTCACCCGCACATGAGAGCCCCGGGCCTGCCCGCCAGCCTCACTTCCATTTCTGGAGGGAAACCGTGAGTGGTTTGATATTTCTTTTCGCTTTGCGTTCACAGCGGTTTGGACTTGGCCGTTTCTTTTAAACAGAAAGTCTGTAATTGTTATTGAAAATTGGACACCTGCTTGCCACGGCGTGCTCATGTTTTTAATTGTCTTTTTCTATTTAAATTTTGAAGACGCTTGCTGTATTTTTTACTGTGTACTCTTACTGTCTTGTTTTTATTTGCTTTGTTTTTAATGTTGTTTTATATGTGAAATTATTTGTATGCTGCCTTCTTGGCCAGGGCCCACTTGAAAAACCTGATTACCTGGTTAAATAAAGGATAAATAAAATAAAAATAAATATGATGTCAATTTTATGAGATAGCACTTTGTAATGGTGTTAGGAAACATGCCAAGACAAAATAATGATCTAGCCATAGTAGTAGAAATAGTACTAGCGTCAGATTTTGGATTGACCGAGCACTTCGTCTTCACTTTGTCTGATTTGGTTTAAAAGTGCAACGTCAAACCGATCACCTTCCCTCCCGTCTGTCCTTCGCAGGGCCTATTCTTTTCACGTGAGCGCCGACGGTCAGATGCAGCCCGTGCCCTTCCCCCCGGACGCGCTGATCGGCCCGGGCATCCCGCGCCACGCCCGCCAGATCAACACGCTGAGCCACGGCGAGGTGGTGTGCGCCGTCACCATCAGCAACCCCACGCGCCACGTCTACACCGGCGGCAAAGGCTGCGTCAAGATCTGGGACATCAGCCAGCCGGGCAGCAAGAGCCCGGTTTCCCAACTTGACTGCCTGGTAACCAGCCGCTTCTGTTGTTGTTGTTGTTGTTGTTGTTGTTGTTGTGGTTGTTTTGGTTGTGAGGCGTGGCAGAAGACGACATGAAAACGAGTCCAGCCCGTATGATAAGGAAATTGCTGCGAGTGTTTCGTGTCGAGGCGTTCCTGTAGATGTTACAAATTGACTTCCATAACTGGGGGAAGAGATGAAACCACAACCAAGACCGTGTGTGGTCCCTACAATTGAATCTCCTTCAATTAGTTTCTTGAACATCAAATGCAGCCTCACTTCCCCCTCCACCCAACCCACCCACCCACATTCGTTTTCCCTCACCCATCTCCCAACAGTCGGAAAGGGGATGTGAATAATTCAGCGAAGCGTCTCACCGCCGTGCTGAAATAATCCTTGGTGAGGGGTGGAGAGGAAGAAAAAAAAAACTCACCTGCTGAGTAATGATGTTCTGATTGGCCAACCCTGTCTGCCATTACCCAGCCCATTACTCCTTCCCAACTGCCTCCCATTCCTCATTTTGATGCTGCGACTCCGTGCCGTTCAACCCATACGCCTCCCCCCACCTCCAACCCCCTGTGATTGGGTCTTATAAAGCCATCAGGGTGCTGTTTTAATTCGCTCGAGAGCTTCCACAGTCCTATTGATCTCAAGTCTTCCTGCTCTCCTGGAGCCTGGCCAGCAGCCTCCACTCCCCACTCTCTCTCTGTCTCTCTCTCTCTCTCTCTCTCTCTCTCTCCCCTGCCTCTTGTTAAAGCTGACAACCACATCTTCACTCTTAACACGAAGGATAGGGAGCCCCATTCAAGAGAAAAGAAAAAAAAAACTTCACTTGTCAAGGAAAAGCTCTTCTTGTGTATAAGTAGGGATGGGACTTATCTTCCCGAAGTTCACTCGAGGATCCGCCGGTTAAACTCTCTCTTGCCCCGCAGCTTTGTAATTAAGTTGATGTTTTTTTTTTTCCCCCATCCTCAGAAATGTTGTTAGATATTTAATAGTACTATCTTTACCGCAAATAAATTCCACCCACTCATAGCATGATGGGGCGGCTGTGGCTCAGGAGGTAGAGCGGGTCGTCCTCCTCCAGTCCACATGTCCTTGGGCGAGACATTGAACCCCAAATTGCTCCCGATGGTCAGGCCGGCACCTCGCACGGTAGCTCACTGCCATCGGTGTGTGTGAGTGTGTATGAATGGGTGAATGAGAAGCATACATTGTAAAGCGCTTTGCATAAAAGCGCTATATAAATGCAATCCATTTCCTTTTTTTTTTTTTTTTTTTTGTGTGTGTGTCCACTCACAGAACCGGGACAATTACATTCGCTCCTGCAAGCTGTTGCCTGACGGCCGCACCCTGATCGTGGGCGGCGAGGCCAGCACGCTGACCATCTGGGACCTGGCCTCGCAGACGCCCCGCATCAAGGCGGAGCTCACCTCCTCTGCTCCGGCCTGCTACGCCCTGGCCATCAGCCCCGACGCCAAGGTCTGCTTCTCCTGCTGCTCGGACGGAAACATCGCCGTGTGGGACCTCCACAACCAGACCCTCGTCAGGTCGGTGCTTTTGGCTCGGCGAGAAAAGAGCGAGGAGTTCTGCAGACTTACAATCACTCGTGTGGAGACTTCATTCATGCGCTTTTTGGGTGTTTGCTTTCTGGAGCGCTACTGGGCTTGACATATGTAGCTGATTGTGTTTGAGCCGTCGTAAAAAAGCGTTCTTCTCCGGTGTGTCTGCGGTTCCTTCAGGCAGTTCCAGGGCCACACGGACGGGGCCAGCTGCATCGACATCTCCCACGACGGGACCAAGCTGTGGACCGGCGGGCTGGACAACACCGTTCGCTCCTGGGATCTGAGAGAGGGACGGCAGCTCCAGCAACACGACTTCACCTCACAGGTACGCGGGGGGGGGGGGGGGGGGGGGGGCTTGCATGCAGAAAATCATCGGCTCGTTCAATGCAGAATCGACCAACGTGAAGCTTCATGTGTTCAAGCTACATGCATGGTTTAGATGGACTCCAACACAATCTTGAAGATAGTGCTTATTAGGGGTGGACGATAATCGTGTTTATAATCGTAATCGTCATTTATAATTATGTAATCGTTTATAATTAATGTAATTTTCAAAATCGTTGATTTCGATTGTTATTTAGGCTACAAGAACGAGGAACGTCTAGAAGCGCCAGTTAGCAAAGCAACCTGTGTGTGTGTGTGTGTGTGTGTGTGTGTGTGTGTGTGTGTGTGTGTGTGTGTGTGTGTGTGTGTGTGTGTGTGTGTGTGTGTGTGTGTGTGTGTGTGTGTGTGTGTGTGTGTGTGTGTGTGTGTGTGTGTGTGTGTGTGTGTGTGTGTGTGTGTGTGTGTGTGTGTGTGCGCATCAGACGTAACATCACTTCCCCGTGAATGAATGGGCCAAATACTTTCCCCAGTACTGCGTTCATGAACTGTCCCCTTAAAAAATACTACGTGGTATCCAGTCACGTCCCTCTGCCCCGTCCGGAGGGATGGAAGTCAGACACAGGAACGGCATAGAACATCTGGTCAATTTCAAAATAAAGCAAAACAAATAAAATAATCGTTCGTTAATCGTAATCGAGGTAAAAGTTTGAAATAATCGGGATATTGATTTTAGTCACATCGCCCAACCCTAGCTTTTTTGCACATGAAGTCACAGATGAAAGTATTCATAACGTGTTTTTTTATGTGGGCCTTGGTTATACGTGGTTGATGATCTGACGCCCCCCCCCCCTGCAGATCTTCTCTCTGGGCTACTGCCCCACCGGTGAGTGGCTGGCTGTGGGCATGGAGAGCAGCAACGTGGAGGTGCTCCACCACACCAAGCCTGACAAGTACCAGCTGCACCTGCACGAAAGCTGCGTCCTCTCCCTCAAGTTCGCCTACTGTGGTAAGCAACACGCAACGAGACTCTTGTATACGTGCGTGCATGTGTGTGTTTGGGGAGTGGGGTCTTTTTATTTTCTATTCTCAGCCCCGTAGAAGTTACTGCAACTGCTTTGTATTGGGCACCCTATTTGGGAATGAGATCTACTTTTAGCTAGCTTAACTAGGTTGAGGTGAGCTCCTAGTGCCACCCCTGCAGAACTGGTGCAGAGTATGACTATTCATTACCAGATATATGCAAGCATGGGATAAGTCACTCGTTTCATATCAGAAATAAAGGATGCATTATGGGAGGAAAATTTGTATCTAAAATAATATTTAAGTAAGTATAGGACCTTTAAATGACTGATGGTAGCATTTTGCCCTGGTTCCTTAATTTGTGGAACGCATCAATATCTAGCTGTTTTTCGGCCACAGGAACCTGAACCTTTAGGGTACTTTTTTAGTTCCCTAAAAGAGTTCAAGGATGCTTTCCCACCGCACCAAAGTACCAGGATGTGTTTTGCGTAGCTTATATTGACCAATCAGTGTTGTTCAGTACTGCAACCAAATGCCAATGGTTTCTGGTTCCGCAAAAAGTACTACCTCGCTAGCAGGTAACTTTTTTTGGGCCCAGGAACTATCCAAGAGGAACCTTTTCGGGGCTAGCTTCCCCGCTGGGAAAGATCGAAGTTCCTGAAACTATAGTACTTATGTTTTATGTGTTAATTTGACTTCCAAAACCAGAGATGTAGTGCAGTTTGAAATATGCCATATTATGCCAGTCTGTTCTCTCATAGTTCAGCAAAGTGTCCAATCTTTCTTTTTTGTGGATCTTGACAGAGTGTGAATTATGAAACCAAAAGAGTGTCAGGATGTAGCTTTACCAGCTCTGACATTTATTCTTGAAATCTAATAAATTGTTACTTGGAGGAATTATATTCCTGGGGAAGGATTTTTTTTCTTCTTTGATTTTTTTTATTTTTTATGGCCCTTTTATCACAAACAAGCCTCAAAGGACTTGACAGGCCTAACTAGGTCACGCTGATAGACTGTCAAGCTTTATGACAGTCAGTTGTCAATTATCAATCAAATTATGACAATTATAAAGAATATGTCAGAATGTGAAAACAGTAACACAGTGAAGAGGCCCAAAAGATTTAACAGAGGACAATCACGACATTGGCATTGTGACACAGGAAAACTCACTTTATTACACCCAGTAGTTTATATTGGCTGGTTTATATGAGGATTGTACTTTCATTGTCATTGTAGTGCAATAGTGGATGCTTTCTAACCTAAAGCACCAAATCATCCATTATATCTCTAGAGTTGCTTTTAGCACGTGACTACTAATTTGTTAGTAAAAACACATTTCATTGTCTTGATTTTTCACAAATCCTCCTTCAGTTGGATGAATTACGTTGCTCGTGTATTCTTCACTCCTTTTTTTTGCCTTCGTCATCGGTGCTTTAAAATGGAGATTAGCCGGAGCGAACCGGGGCATGGATCCAACTGAATTTGTCAGTTGAGCTCATAACCATACAAACACGAAAGTGATTGGATGACTGTTGAACTTGATGAGTATGTATTTCCCCCAAATCACCAAATCATCTTGTGATTGCCCGGCAGGCACACCGCAATCAACGGGTACTAGGAATTCACACCGCTAGCAACGGCATTGCTGTGCGACGGCGCGATGGCCAATTTTAGCTAGTTGATTACTAACTGTAGCACCAGTGATATAGGCTGCAGCCAACTTTTTGCCTCAGCGACAAATGAGGACACAAGGTGACGTTGTCTCTAGTTGAACTAATGAATGAATCTCCGGTGACTGTTTCTTCAAGCTGCTTGTTAAAATGTCACGTGGCCCACTCCCGCTCTAGAAACTAATTTGCTTGAAACCCTCAGGAAGTACAGATTATTTGGGAGAGTTAAATATTTGGAGCACTGAAATGTGTTGAGATTCCAGACCAAATATATATATATATATAGTCTATTGTAAAACTGGTAGGTTGAATCCAGGTTGGAGATTAACTTTGGTTGTTGCTTGGGATGACGTTTTGTAATACCTTATGTAAAATATAAGATATTGTATGATGATAAATCATGGTAACTTATGTAATAACTGTTTTATAAAGCATTATATTGCTTAATTCACATCACTCTGTACAATCTAAATGACACATAGTAAGAATTTACCTGTATGTGTAACAATTAGGGAGATGTATTTGGTTTTAGCTCAGTTGGGCAGACTGTTGGATGTTGAGTTGGAGCCTCAGACGAATGAGGTTTTACTACAGACTAACCGTTTACTGTTTCACATGTTGGGCACTGTGAAGCCCTTAGAGACTGTAACGGTGATTAAGGGGCTATACAAACAAAATGTGATTTGGTTTAACATTTTCTTGCCAGAAATATCCGTATTCATGTCCCTTCTCAGAGACCCCCCGCAGCACCGACACTACAGAGCTAGTTAATGCAAATAATGCTCATTGCTTCAGAGCCCTTGCTGTCACTAATTAAATCATTAGCCAGCTAGTCAGTTGGCTAATGATTAATCAGAGGGTGATTTAGATAATTACCAGAGTGAACATGGTTTGGGCTCTCCTTCATTGTGTGGTGTTTCATGCTACTTTATAATGCTATTTCAGACTTGTATGGTAGCTGTTGCTGTGGGTGTGAATCCCTATTGCACGCACACCAAGGCTTTAGTACAGCGGTGGTGTGTGAGGACATCCTTGACTGTGTGTGTGTGTGTGTGTGCGTGTGTGTGTGTGTGTGTGTGTGTGCAACCTCACATGCCTGCACGTTATATGCTCATCCATTCTGTGTTCCCAGGTAAATGGTTTGTGAGCACCGGCAAGGACAATCTGCTGAATGCATGGAGGACTCCCTACGGTGCGAGCATATTCCAGGTAGGTCCACTCAACACAGACAAACACACACAGATGCCTGCATAACATAACTCGCTGCAGTCCATGCACTGTCAATTGTCAAAAGGCTAAATGTTTGTGAAGACCAGGATTTTGTATTTGACACAAACTGAATCTGTTCTATCAGACTTCAGGTGCTGCTGACTATCTGCAAGTGTGGTTCAGAAATACTAGGAAATTCATATCATATCGTACATGCATCTTTACACAGAGCACGTGTGCACAGTCTAGACCTGCTAAATCTTTACACAATACCATAGTAAGTGTTATTCACAATGAAAATAATTTGCTGTTAATGACGTGATTATCTGTCAAGCTTGCTGCGCAAAAGACAAATGATGAAGAATATATATATATATATATATATTGAAAGAAAATAAAGAACCACCAGAGCTACAGCCGGCTAGTACGAAAGGAGGTGCTGCTCCTCGTAATCTAAGGGCAGCTTAGCTAGCTCTTTGGTACTTAGTCCTTCCACAGTCCTTAATACAGAAGGTTAATGGTGACTTCTATGATCTTGAATTCCACAGTCCAAGGAGTCGTCCTCCGTCTTGAGCTGTGACATTTCGGCGGATGACAAATACATTGTGACGGGTTCTGGAGACAAGAAGGCCACTGTCTACGAGGTCATCTACTAGAGAGCACAGGAGGCTCTTCCTCGGCTTCAGCACTTCTACTGGGCTGACTGGCCCTCCCGTTTCCCTTTGGTGACAACTCCTCCCCCATTCATCCTGCCCCCCTCCTTCAGACTGTCCATGGATTGGACTACAGTGGGCTGGAACAGACTAGTCGGATTGGTCGGACATTGAATTGCCAATGGAAATCGATGGAACCACTGGTTTGAGTATGCTTGGATGGGAAGGAAGTTGATTTTTTTTTTCTGTCCTTTTTATTTTGGAGGGTCTATTTTTGGGTTGCATTTTTTTGTGGCTTTTGATTTTTTTTTCTTTTTCTTTTTTACATGATGAGAATATTTCAGCATTGTAACCCAATGAAGCGGCGCTTCATCTCTGAGAACCCCAGTCCCCCGACGTCTTGTGAAAAGTGTACATATTGGATTAAATAAGACATTTTATATATATATATTATAAATATATATATATATCTATATTTTCATGTCCTGGGTGTACTTGTGATGATTTTCTTTTGCCTCTCTCTCTCATGCGAGATATTTGAGCGAGAGAGCAGAAAGTAGATTAGAACTTTTTAACAATTTTATTCCTGCTTGATTTTTCTCAAAGCACATTCTCTGGGCTGACCTTTTCAGAAATCAAATAGATGTCTCAAAGTGAAGAGAGGAGCACAAAACCTGCGAGTTGGACATTTTGTGGAGATTTAAAAATGGCCTTTTGGGACAGTGCCCTTCTGGAACTATGAAAGTCTGGTCTGGCCCATCCTGCGGAGCCTGCCGGCAGAGCCGTGGCTGGTTTGGATTTGCCACAGGACCACTGTGGGACCTATCAGGATACGATGGTCCGAGGAAGGAGATGGATGTAAATTTAATTGATATTAAAAAGAAAAAAAAAAGTTTTTAAAGTGTACTAAGTGTACGACTTTGTCTGTGCTCTTTTTCCCTGTTTCTTGTACCTTTTTCGATGATGGGAGATAGGGAAAGTGTGATGTTTAGCCGAACCCATGGACCTCAGTTGGCAGAAGTGGCGCTGCAGCGGGGACAAACTGAATGACGAAGTGCTCTTGCCAACTGGAACGTAATCGGGGTGTTGAATTGTACCATTGATTCATGGTTAGAGACTGACCTCAAATGATGGTTTGGGCTATCGCCTCAGAGGTACCAATGCTCTACTGGAATCCTCCTCCCTCTGCATGTCATTGACATTCCTGGAAAGGCTTTGGGGTGTTTGACTTATGTGACTGCTCGTGTTGGTTGCCTCTCTATAACGACATTCAGTGCCTGTAATTGCTAACGAGGCAGGAGGGAATGGTACTTATTACATGTAAACACAGGAGAAATACAAAAAAAAAAATAGTAAATGGCGGAAACTTTACCGGCGTTGCCCATGTTGAGGACAAGGCTACAGTGTTCGACACTGTGCTCCTTTCCTACAGAAGACAAGGGGGTGAAATGCGCTAGTCTCTCCGATTCACACCAAAGTATGTAGCAAATACTGTCAGCACTGAATAGAAATGTACAGTTGTTAATAAATCAATAAAACAGTTTTTTGTAGAAAGGCCTATTTCCTTGTGATTGATCTATTGACAGTGTTTTACCCACTGGGTATAAAGATAATAGGAATGTGGAAACTTGGATTATTGATGGAAGGGGATCATAACTATTCACTTCTTGATGGCAAGCTGCAGAGTTTCATGGGCTTTTGAGAAGCTGGGGGGGTGTGGAGCTCCAGCCTCTAGCACTGGACTTGGTTTGTATCCGCTGTCTGTTGACATTCCCCTTTATCATAGGGGTGGGCGATATGACTAAAAATCCATATCGGCATTATTTCAAACTTTTACCTCGATTACGATTAATGAACGATTATTTTATTTGTTTTGTTTTATTTTGAAATTTGTTTTATTTTGAAATTGACTGGATGCTCTATGCCGTTCCTGTGTCTGACTTCCTGCCTGGCTTGACACATTCGCTCATGACTCGGAAAAAAGCGAACGGTCCAAACCTGTCTGAACACGGCGTTACTGGACGGGGCGGAGGGACGTGACTGAATACCACGTAGTATTTTTTAAGGGGACAGTTCATGAACGCAGTATTGGGCAAAGTATTTGGCCCATTCATTTACGGGAAAGTGATGTTACGTCTGATGCGCGCACACACACACAGACACACACACACACACACTGGTTGCTTTGCTAACTGGCGCTTCTAGACGTTCCTCGTTCTTGTAGCCTAAATAACAATCGAAATCAACGATTTAGAAAATTTGCCACGATTACATCATTAAATCGCGATTACGATTATAAACGCGATAATCACCCACCCCTACTTTATCATACACACTAAAACACCAACAGGAAAAGTCAATAATATGTGAATGTTTACCCTTAACTAAGCAGTTAATTTACTTGAAAGTAGATTCAGACTAGCATGTCACAAGAACTCGATGAAAACATGTCACAAGTTGTTTTCACCGGGTAACGGCACCTAACTCAGCTTGATAGTATTTGTCTACCGTCTCCTCCATCGGTCTAACACTCTGAAAGACAAACTGGACTGCTTGTAAATCTCAGAGCGCAAATAAGCAAACACACCCAATCCTTTATGAATGGAATACACCAAAGGACTTGTACAAAATGAGTCACGTTGCGAAACAAAGAGTCAAATGTCCATTGTTCATAGAGGAATCAAGTAGTACCGGTAGATTCTTGTAATAGTCTTGGTAACGGGAACAGTTTAAATGCCAGGATTGTGAGACATGGATACCTATTATGTTTGTCACCACACACTAATGTGAGATGAGAGGTGTGTGTGTGTGTGTGTGTGTGAGAGAGAGAGCGAGAGAGAGAGAAATCTGAAGTAAAAGGTGTAACAGAGAGAGAGAGAGAGAGACTGCTGGTGTGAGTTAATGGGTTTGTTTCCAGACGGGATGGTTTGTGGTTTCAGGCCTGCTGACAAGACTAATGGTGGGAGGGATGAGACACATAGCTAAGGATCAGTGTGGCTTGCCAAACCACTCTACAAACACACACACACATACACCATGTGACTTCTCTGTTGCCTCAGCTTAACAGTTAAATCACAGAACCGGCAGAGGCACATTCAGTCGCACATCCATTTCACACACCTAGCGAAAAGACAGACTACTTTGTTTGGGCATTAGCGGTCTCCTGCTAGCGGTCGTCATGGGTGATGTGTGTGGTGATGGTGCAATGGGATTGGAGGATTACAAATGTCACTAATTATTTCCATGTCAAGTTGAGAAAATGGACATCGTGTTAATTTTGGCCCGTTGGTGTTATACACTTAGTCAAAGATCGAGTTCCATCATATTTCTCTCACTGCATCCTGTCAGTAAATCCTGTTTTACTGTCTGAGTGACTCACCGCCCCGCAACATTTGCCATCTTTCCCTTTTGCTTTTCCTTCGCTCCTCTCTTTTTCCTCTCCCACGTCCTTTCCCACTCTCTGGTTCTGCTCCCACCACAGGTGGCAAGTGCATTCATTTGCACTTTTGTGGGGGTGCTGGCTGTAAGGCTGTGATTTCTGAGTGTGTATGTGTGACAGAGAGAGAGAGAGAGAGAGAGACACACACAGGGTGACTAGGGATGCAATATGGGGTGACTATTGCTATGCATTCTACCCAACTGTGTGGGTTTGTTTCTTCATGCATATGGCTGAGCTATGCATGTAGAAAGAACATATTATAATACTGCTTGTGCTAGCTTTAGCATCTGTAGCGCCCTGTTTCCTCACATGCTCATTGAGACTGCAGCCTGTGGTAAAAGCGCAGTAGGCTGGATACGCTGTGTGAGGCCTGTGCAGAGCGCTCCCTTAGAGAAGGGTTCATTCTGTCTCTAGAACAAATGGGCCAGTCAGGGGTGTTTGGCACCCAGAATTTATAAGGAGTCATGATAATATAGATAATAAAAACCAGAGAAGAAAGGAGCCTGACAGCTTGGCAATGACGCAGTGTAAACACAACACACCGGACCTGGGCCGGTACAGAAAGCAGCATCTCCTCCACTGTCAGGTTTCCCACCATGCACTGCAGTTTCTTACTTTCCAAGTTGATCCACCGTCTGTAGCACAGAGACAGAAACCTTGTTGTTTGTCTGCAAGCCCCCCATAAGGCATTTGTCACTCTCTAGGTTTATAACTGGGTTATTTTCTGTCTCAACTCCAAGGACCATCAGATCAGACAACTATCTTCATGCCTCATACTGATCAGAAACTCATCATTATACTCATCATCTCAGGGGTGGTCTGAGATATATACAGTAGCTATGGAGGATGAAAATATTTGGATGAAATCTATCTGGATATTGATATAAATAAGAAATGATATATGTCGATATGTCGATATGTCGAACGTCCTGACTGGAGAAAGGCCGGGGCTTTCTGACTTTTTTTTAAAATGAAGATATGCTTTTCTGCATCATGGTCTGTAAACATACAACTCACTTTACTAACAGTCCTGTATCAATATTTACCAGATTCCTAGCACAGCTAGGAATAGTTAGTAGCTAGTAGGCTGGACAACCCGGTCAGGTGGATGGCAGCCAGCGAGCCGAGTAGTTGGTGGCCTGCCTGTTGGAAAACTATGCAACACTTTCTTAAAGGTGACAAACAGCTAGCTGCGGAGATTTCTCTTATTTTCACACAAATCTGTTGATTGGAAACACTTCAGCTTACCGACTGGCTGGAGGACTCAACATTTACAAAGTGCACATCCACAAAAAGTGACCACCAGCAGCAACGACAATGTTCTGTCGGCGTGGAGATGTAAAAGTACATCCTCCCGATTTTAGCTTGATGTGCAGTGAGGACCAGTGTGCACATCTTTTCCAGACAAGGTATTCTTACTATCTCTGGGAGTAGCAATTAACTCACGGAAGCAGCTAATAACACGTGGAAAGGGATGGGCGGTTTAAGTATGATATATCCCACAATTACAATACTTTGGACTCATTTAATTGAGGAATTGAGGAATTGATTGGACATGCCAGATGGGATGGAGCCTACGCTTGACTGAAAGTGAATACTACATGGTTTGAGCATGTCTGACTTCATTTAGGCACGATAGCTTGAGAGGAAAGAAAAGATTAAAAGGCCATTTTTGGACAAATGTTGATAAACCAAATAGAGGGTAATAGGAATGAAAATGTGTTTCGGCTAGATTGTTCGTGTTTTGATACAGGTCCACATTTATGTCAGTGACCAGAAAATGCATTCAAATGGTTCTTACTTTCCATTAGAGAGTCCCATAATGCAGAATTTCATACATGGAAATGCCTCGGTGCGTATGTGGACCACAACACTGCAGCTCACATTACAACAGCCAGAATCCATCCAGTGGTACTTTAATGACACGGCAAGCGTTTCCTACAAATACAACACAAACCGTAATCGTGGGCTGCCACCGTTTGATTACAATGAGCTCTTGATTGAATAAAACATCTGCAAATTGGATATGAGGGGATGTAACAGGATTCTATGGATATCTCTTGTCTTTCATGCTAAAAGCAAAAAGCTTCCAAACACTTTCAAACACCCCCCCCCCCCTCCACCAACCCGATAAAATGCTGATGCAAGGTGTTGTTTTTGCTCTTCTCTTGACAGTCGAGCGCTTTTGTGTGGAGGAGGAGAAGAGATCAAGGACGCTCTACCTCTTCTCTCCTCTCTCCTCTTGTTGCTCTCTCCATTTGTTTCCCTCCCCGGTCCGTTTCTGGTTTGTCTCTCCTTTACCTGGCAGCCTTCCCATTTCATTTCTCTTCATGGCACCGCCTGACGCGACAGGAGAGCAAAATTATTTTTTTTTCTTCTCTCTTTTTCTCCATCTCTCTCTTTTTCACAGCTTTTTTTTTGTGGTTTCATCTCCTCCCCCTTCCACCATCTCTCTTTTTATTCCTCCCATCTTTTCAGCAATAATACCCCCAGCCCCACTTTTCTTTTCTCTCTATCCCCTCTCTTCATTTCTGCTCCCTCTGAAGTGGCAGCTCGTAAGCACATCGATTGGAGAGAACCAAGTATTTGGTGGGGGTTTCTAAAAAAAGAGAGGAAGAGATAGAAAATGAGAAGCTCTCTGTTCTCCCTCACTCTCTGGATAACCAAGTGCTTGCGGAGAGCAGCGGGAGATTAAAGGGAGCCTGTGGAGAGGGAGAGAGTGCTGGCACTTCAGCTCCCAGAGGTCATTTGGGTCCCTTTGATACCACCCAGCCCTCACCACATCTCCTGACCTGTCCTTCAGATGAGAGGCTTTCATCAGCCTCTGCCGGACACAAGAGCCCACTTAGGATCGGGGGCTCAAATTAGAGGAGGGCTTTGAGTGTGTGTTTATTTGTGTGCTGTCGGGGTCCCGTATTGTTATGGATCATTTAGAGCTTTTACTGTTTGTGTTCGTTCCCTTGATCTTTGATTTTTCTCTCTCTCACGCGCTCACACACACAACGTTATTTACCAAGCAAGTTGTGGAGAGGGAATTTTCTTTTCTTGTTCTACTGCTGTAGGTTAACTACAACTATACAGTGTATATTTTTTTGATTTTTTAAAAAGTTTTTATGTGGGTACATACACATAAGCGTACCCAAAACATCTACACGGGGAATATCGTAGCGATTCACTGAGGTATGATCGTCCTAAACGTCTGCAGGTCGATGAAACGTTTCTTTGGCCGTAAACTCTTCTGGACATCCACCCCAAAAAAAACAAAAACCGTCACCCTCACCGTGGCATTTCATTCACCAAACCACAGTCTCCTCTTCAAATGGATTTGAAACTGCGAGGCGCTCTCCACAGCAATCACTTTAACTGCCAAGGTGAACGGGGGGTTAACAAGCTCAGCAAAGCAAATAATTGGTACAAATAAGTCATTAAGAGAGTGGAAGGGCTCAGATAAAATGTGAAGGAGCGCTAATTGAACATGATTATAAACTTCTTTCCTTCCTCCTCCATCAATTGGTGCTGTAACGAGAAAGCCCTCACTGGTAATTAGGATCACTGGGCAAAAGTGCCACTTATGAGAGACTCAAAGGGGCAACGTTGAGTACAGTAAATCACTGCATGATGACTTCACTGAAAATCGCTGCAATCACATAATCCACACTTCTTTTTTTTTTTACAATTTCCATACAACTATGACTGAACATGATTCACTTGATACTGGATTTGTCTTCACTAATAAATAGTTCAACCGATATTTGTTTTTGAAGGCCGATATTTTGGGATTAAAGATGCCGACGTCTTCAAATTAAAAATGCCCGCCAGGTGTTTTATTCTTGGCAGGGTTTGAAAAGCTGAAACAGCATTTAGACAAACATGGGACACTAAAGCCATCTGCTGAAACATTTTTTTTTGGGTTAGCAGCTCCTTAAGGCGAGGGACCCACCCCATCTATTCAATGATCGATTACTACAGAAAACATATTGAACATATCTGTCGGGGCTGGTCTGGATGACATCAGGTTTGGTTTGACTCCATATGCATGGCGTGGCCCCTATCTTTCATCATAATCAGTCCAATTCATCACCACAGTGACAGTGTGTGTGTGTGTGTGTGTGTGTGTGTGTGTGTGTGTGTGTGTGTGTGTGTGTGTGTGTGTGTGTGTGTGTGTGTGTGTGTGTGTTTGTCAGTAGATGACAGTGGAGTGTGTATTCAGTGGGTCTGGGTGGATGGTGTCACACAAAGGTTTCAGCCTGGATGTCTTAAGTGTTTGCTTGGCCTTTGTGACTGTTGACATATGAACATGAGAAACCTTCAAACACACCATGCACACACACACACACACACACACACACACACACACACACACACACACACACACACCATCCATGTAAACAATGTAATGTGCCCTGCTCCTGCACTGGGTACTGCTTGGATCAGTAGTAGGCGGTGGATAGTGTGTGTGTGCATATGAGTGCATTTGTGTGTGTGTGTGTGTGTGTGTGTGTTTGTGTATTTTTCTGACTGACACCTTACTATATTAACACCATAAAGTTAAAGGAAAAATCCACTTTCAAACACTTTAACACCCACACACCCAGTTGTTTGTTTGGTTGTTTTTTATGTATTTGTCTTTGGATAATTGGCCACATGTAGACAATGTGACGTCATGTTGAGATATTTCCAGGGCAGCTACAGTGGAGTTTCATTGCAAAAAAAAAAAATCAGCTATCTAAAACATCAACGGTTAAGTTAAAGTGTCAGCCCCTCAGAATCAAAGAGCAAGGGCTTCTGTCTAGACTCACAATGTTGCACCAAAGTTCAACAATCATTCAAGAGGCAGTGACACCACTGACAGCAGACTCAATAGACCAGAATGCAACGCTGCCAGAAGACATGTTGCATTTTGAGTAAACAATAACTATCGCTCTCTTCACCTGCACGTATAATATGGAACAAGTTGGCTCCTGTTCTCTCTGGGGGTTGTTGAAAAGCATTCTGGGAAATGTAGGAAATCACTAACTGAAGTAGAAGTAGACGAGGCAGAGGAGGAAAAGTGGGTATAACAAAAAAGTAAATTATGACACTTCATTGCAAAACAATGCATCAAACAATCTTAAGTCTGCTTGTTATAAGTAATAATATAAGTAATAAGTACTCCTTATAAAAAGTGCTTTTGTACGGTAAGTAATGCAGTAAAGTAACTAAGTACCTTTACAAGTTATATTTCTAATTGTTTCACACAATCGTGAAATGGAGAAAAAAAACATAACAAGGAAACTCCCCGAGGATGCAGAAAAAGGGGAGGAGGGTGAAAACAGGAAGGTTGGGGGAGGTCACTGGATAGAGGGAGAGGTGCTGGAGGCTGGAAGGCTTAAAGAGGAAGACAGGCCTTTGTGTTGCGTGAACAGGTCATTTGTTTGGCTGGGTCACGGTGGTAAAAGGGCCAGGGTAAAGCGAGGTGCCAAGTTAATGTGACAGGCAAATGAGTGTGAGCCTGTTCCTGGGACCTCTATGGGCTGTATGCAAAGAAAGAGGTGAAGGGGGGAAACTGTCCATTCAACGTGCCTGTCACTGTGGTGGGGAGGGGAGGAGGCGGGCCTCACAGTGCCACCGGCCAACAGCAATTCAAAGCAGCAGTCAAAATAGTGGACTAAAAAAAACTGGATTTAGTCATGAAGACAAGTCAACTAATTCATCATTAATGCTGCTTTATATTGAGAGGATGGATGCATGGACTGGCATGTATATCATGTATAGCTATGTATTTTCATTGAGCTGAACGTAAACCGCTACGTGTGAGAGCTATCTGAGAATGCCTGGTGTGTGTAACTGCTCGCTCGGTTATTTCTTTTGACAAACTGCAACATGCGAGCCAACAGCTATATGATTCAACAGTTTGCATGTGCACTGACATGTTTCTCACACACTAACACTCATGCACGTTCAGCCATGAGTAAATACCTGTGTGCATGAGCGTGCGCACCCAGACGCACATACACTGTAGCTGCTGTATCAATCGCAGGCGTGTTTTCCATTAGTCAAGAGTGACACAAGTGGAGGCAGTGTTTCCTACTACAGGCCCGAGGCTGTGATCTCACACACACGGTCACTCACACATGTAAGACATGACACACACACACACACACACACACACACACTGACGCTGGTCTGTGTCATGGCTGTGATTTCGCTCTGCAATTTGCAACTGTGGATCATTTTGCATTAGGAACAACACAGCAAGCACTCCTCAGCAAGCCAGCCCTCACTAATGTTATATTCCTGATATAAGAGGACATCATGTTGCAATATATGTGGATTAAAGAGATGCTGGAGAGATGTAAAGACATATGCATATTCAAGAAAGGTACCAAAGCATCTCTTCTGTATGACAAAATATTTAAAAGTTTTATTCAATGGCTAGTCCATTTTCGAACAGTTAAAAAATCCAACATGTTTTAGAAAACATGCCATCCAACAAACACACCTTCATCTTACCCTGAAACATCCAACAAACACGTCTTCATCTTACCCTGAAACATCCAGAAAACACGCCTTCATCTCACCCTGAAACATCCAACAAACACGTCTTCATCTTACCCTGAAACATCCAGAAAACACGTCTTCATCTCACCCTGAAACATCCAGAAAACACGTCTTCATCTCACCCTGAAACATCCAGAAACATGTCTTCATCTCACCCTGAAACATCCAGAAACATGTCTTCATCTCACCCTGAAACATCCAGAAAACACGTCTTCATCTCACCCTGAAACATCCAGAAAACACGTCTTCATCTCACCCTGAAACATCCAGAAACATGTCTTCATCTCACCCTGAAACATCCAACATACATGCCTTCGTCTCACCCTGAAACATCCAGAAAACACATCTTCATCTCACCCTGAAACATCCAGAAAACACGTCTTCATCTCGCCCTGAAAAATCCAGAAACATGTCTTCATCTCACCCTGAAACATCCAGAAAACACGTCTTCATCTCGCCCTGAAACATCCAGAAACACGTCTTCATCTCACCCTGAAACATCCAACAAACACGTCTTCATCTTACCCTGAAACATCCAGAAAACACGTCTTCATCTCACCCTGAAACATCCAGAAAACACGTCTTCATCTCACCCTGAAACATCCAGAAACATGTCTTCATCTCACCCTGAAACATCCAGAAAACACGTCTTCATCTCACCCTGAAACATCCAGAAAACACGTCTTCATCTCACCCTGAAACATCCAGAAACATGTCTTCATCTCACCCTGAAACATCCAACATACATGCCTTCGTCTCACCCTGAAACATCCAGAAAACACGTCTTCATCTCACCCTGAAACATCCAGAAAACACGTCTTCATCTCGCCCTGAAAAATCCAGAAACATGTCTTCATCTCACCCTGAAACATCCAGAAAACACGTCTTCATCTCGCCCTGAAACATCCAGAAACACGTCTTCATCTCACCCTGAAACATCCAACAAACACGTCTTCATCTCACCCTGAAACATCCAGAAAACACGTCTTCATCTCACCCTGAAACATCCAACAGAGATGTGAGATGTTAACTGACACATTTTCAACCGTTCCAAAATGTCCACCAGGTTAGTCAGTGAATAAAGTCTTTTAATATTTCATCACAAAGATGAGTTGCCAAGGTGAGTTTTTTCTTAATATACATGTGTACAATGAAGATGCAAAGATGCTGAGGATGTGAAGGGAATAAGCCGAAAAGTGAGTGCTGGTACTTTCCTTTAAGCCACAATAAAAACAACATGCATGCAAGGACACAAAGTTTAGGCCAACATTCACATATATATAGACACAAATACAGACAGACGTGCGCCAAAAACACATTGGGTCACAGTGTAAACATACACACACTCACACACAATAAGCAGTCAGCAGCCTATATGACAGGCAAACAAACCCATTATTGCCTATTTCTAGAACTGACTCACTTGTACAAAAGCAGTGTGGCTCTTTCTTGCCTTGTGTCTACCCTCTTTCTGTCTCTGTCTATCTCACGCACACACACACACACACACAGCACACACCCTCCCCCTCTCTCAACCTGTCTCACACACCATTACCCCTGTGAGGCGAGGAGACAACCCCAGCCAAGGGAGGCGGGGAGGAGGGGTGGCATCAGGGGTAATGTCAGTAGACACATGTCAAAAGTACAGCCTGCGTCCGGAGAAAGCTGTGTGTGGTGTGACAGTGGTCCGCCTGCCACTGTCCTCCCCGCCCGCCCCCCCCCCCCCCCCCACACACACACACACACACACACGCACACACCACCCATAGCACAAAAGCTTCCACTGTTAGCCCTGAGGGAGAAAGAGAGAGAGAGAGAGAGAGACAGACAGACAGGCAGACAGATTGCCAGCATGGAGGGTCATCAGCACTACTCCACCAGGATAAATGTCTCACCTCACTGCCCAACTATTGTCCTCAGGAAGAGTGCAAAAGGGTGGTGTATGAGAGTGTGTGTGTGTGTCAGAGAAAAGCAAAGAGAAGAAGAGAGCGATTGCACACCAAAGCACTCGCCAAGCCTCTCAACACCAATCCACCCCCTTCCCTCAACAGCTATGAATCAAACCATTGTTTTTTTTTTTTAATAAGCCAATGTCAGATTTTTTTAGATTTTTTTTTTTTAATCTCATCTGGTGTCCAATTGCTTCCCAACATAGCCACGGTAGTACATGAGACATTTCACGCACCACCACCAGATAAAATGGCTTCACAGTAACTCCCCGTTCAAAAGCCCGTCCCGCGGAGGCCAGTACTCGTGACATCTGAAAAGCTAATATTCTACATTGCACGAACTGTGGACTGTGCTATGTCATGAGCATGTGTGTTAACAATACACAAAGCCCAGCTGCTCTCTGTGTGTGTTTACAGACCCATCCTAGCTAAGACGGGGCAGGCGGGGGCAAATAGTGCTGGATTACTGTGCTGCAGAAGAGACGGGAGGAGAAGAGAGAAACTACACGTCCTTTTCTGTTTCGAATTAAGAAAGACTATTGCGTAAATGTGACATGTTCCATTTCCATTCATTTACTTGATGAAGATGAAGTCATGTTAAACATTAACAATATTTTGTTTCCCTATTGTTTCCCCTTAGTTTAACTACATCTCCACAAGTGGAAGCTATACTTTGGTTTGGCTCTTGGCAGTTCTCTCTTTGTGAGGCATAAAAATCACAATCATCTTGTTGGCCAATTCTCCGTATCACAGCTCACACCTATGATTCATGGCTCACATGTAAGTGACCAACATTTATGACTGCTTCTTTAAACATTTCTGCAGCACTAATATAACGTGACTTTCAAAATAAATGGTATTTTTCAGCACAGAGTGAGAGAAAGCTGAGTAGCATGCTGCTTGCAGCTCTCAGTGGGTTTCTGGCTGGTAGCTTAAGTCATCAAAGGAAAACATGGGGGTCATCAGCGTGGATTAGCAGGGAGCAGTGCTCTAAAAGCCAGTCTGCATATAATCCCTGTGGGGGAAAACGTGCGACAAGCCTGGGTATCTTCATTTGAAAGTACCTTCAACTACTGGTTCAACCCAGATACAATATTCCAGTGGAGCGGGAGAAGTTATTTTGACAGCAAATGCATCGTGGATTATATCAATTCAAGTCAAATACATTTGTTTGTTTTTGAACCTAGTTGCTGCCCAGATAAATTGGTGATTTGACTGGTTTAGTTTATTAGCAGTGGCACATAGCCTGCTAGTACAGTTAGACCTCCTGTTACTCCTGTACTAGGATTCTCTAGTGGTGGATCCAAATCTGGGAGATGCTCTTCATTTTCACTCGTTAGCTGTTGGTTTGTTTTCAAAAACACACATATAACTTTGAGTTTTTGAGTAATTTGCTAACTCACAGCCAATAAAAATACAAATACAATTTTAAACTCAGAATGGTGCCACAGACACAGACAAGTAGATACATAGTCTTTTTCCATAAAAAGGGAAAGTAGGGAAATATAATTGAGCATACAGGATAAGCAAATTTGTCAAACTGAACAGTGAATTTAAGACTGGTATTAAAATGCGATCTGTAGCCGGGTATTTTATCTGGATGAGGAATGTAAATATGTACAGCGTGCATTGCGATCGCATTGCAATCGCATCTCGGCGAGGAGTCAGCCAGGTGTAAATGCAATCCCCACAGTGTGTTTGCATTTGTGAGAAAGCACTGCCTGCAGGGTGGAGACGCCATGACTCATCCACTCTGCTCCACCGAAGGACTCCAGCATGATCTGCTCCCGCCATCGCTCCTGTCCCTTAGTGGTGGGTAGTGAGTCACTGTAGTAGAGTTCAGGGGCAAAAACGACCTGTTGTTGTTTCAGGTGCCGCCTACAGAAGACGTCCGTTTCCACCTCAGATGGAAAGTTGATACGGGCTGTACAGATTCACGTCAACTGACCCTACATCTGCGCCATGTTTGTTGTTGTTGCCAATGCCCCTTGTTGCACACCTACTCACCTGCTCTGCATGGTGCACACGAAAAATGAGACCCTGATCACAATGTATATAAATACCAGGTGTAAATACAAAAGCCGTGATGGGATTGATCGCTACCCGGATACAGATCACGTTTTAATAACATGGTTGAACTGGTCAGTTGACTTTTAGGGAACCTTATTCAATATTCTTTCATATCTCTCCCAGGTAAAGGAATACAATTGAAATGCTGAAAGAGCAGCAGTGTGTGTATAGGAAAATCAGAATGTGACTTGAATTACATTTGATAGTGAATTGTGCCTGGTTGTTTGAAGAGTATCAGCCGAATGTCATCTCATAACCGCTTTTATCTCCCGGTCCCTTTTTCCTTGACTCAAAATGCAAATTTTTTCAAATCCAACCTGCCAGCACCAATTAAGAGCTGGTATCAGAGACATGGCAACAAAACTGAGACAGTTTAATGGTTGCATGCTTCTGCTAGTACAATAATTATTTTGAATTTGAGAGAATGACAATGGCGCGCGCGCGCGCGCACACACACACACACACACACACACACACACACACACACACAATCGCTCTCATACACATTTAAAGAGTCTCTTGATGATAGTTCAGATTTACTATACAGTGAAAGAATTATTGGTAATTGTTAAGAATCTGAAACATAAACATGCATACAACAAATACATTTACACTTGGGCTTTTCATCATTGTGCTGCACTAAAAATGTTTGTTGTGGAACGGCAAACCTTGAGAGCGTTTAAGCTAACAACGTCGCCACGCTCAACGCCGTGGTTTCGCTACAGACATCAACCCAGTGCAAACGTGGAGACGCTTCTTTTTCGCGATGAAGGTGGGATGACATTTTGATTCCCTCCGCCGTTCTCAAGAGTGCAGCAGCTGCAGTTTCAATAGATGCCAAAACTCGTGTTTACTACAGAGCTATTTAAGAAACAGCACTCGGCTTTTCTGATGCACCGAGCTCCCAAGGTCCTTCAAGGTTTCAAGCTTTCAAAAAAAAAAACATTGACAATTACATGACAGTGTTTTATTTAAATCCTGAACCACTTTAAAAAAAAAAAACGAAAAAAGACAACGCGATGATTGATATCTTGATGGAGGGTAGAAGTACATTCTGCTCTCAACTTGTCCACAGAAAGATTATAGCAGGGAGTGGGCATTCTAAGAGCACAGGTAATTGCCCTCATGTCTGCCACAGACAAAAGCCAATGTTCTTTCTGCTCTTAAGTAAACTGTTGAGTGGCAGTCAATGATTGTTCAAGGCTGCAGCAAATTGTATAGCACTCTTTTTCCATGACAACTACCAATCCACGGATATTATGAGTTTCCCCCCATTTAAAAAAAAAACCCTTGTATTGGCAGATTGCTCCTAACACATTGGAGTACTGTCTGAGAGAAATTATTTCATTCTTTCATTTTTTCCCCTCTTCTTCTTTTTGAGGACATTTAAAGTGCAGATTTCTGGTTTGGTTTGAATGATGCTTTTATTCCTTTTGTTGTCACGTTATTCAATCTCATTTGTCTATGTGACTGATGAGTTAAGTTTTTTTTTTTTTTTTCAATTATTACAGCAGCTCAGTTGGTGTGCTTTCACATTGCCTGCAATTACCAGGATGATTATAACTTTGACTGGGGAAGTGTTCTTTTGTCAGTGCACCCTCCACAAACAGAGGTAATGAGTGGTCACTGATTTGCGTCTTACGCCTCCCAGTAGGGGGGTGCAACAAAAACCAGTCCACCACTTTCTCTCTTCCACGGACCTGACGGCAGCATTGGTATTCTTACTCTTGCCCTCCTTTAGGTCTGCCTTTTGGGGTGTGGATTTAGGAGGTGTCACCATATGTGTAATTCCAGGTCTTTCTGATTGTGCTTTTGTGCATATGTCTTTGAGTGTGTATGTGTGTGTGTGTGTGTGTGTGTGTGTGTGTATGTACAAGCTGGCTTTTTGACAGCATCAGAGCAAAGTCTCCGCAGATTGTGTGGTTGTGTTCAGGAGCCAGCCCATTTAGGGAATACAGAGGGTATTAATTGGTGGTTTCAGTTCTAATGAATGGGTTGCCAAGCCACACACACAAGGACGTGTCCCAACCAAACACACGCAGCCACACACACACACACACACACACACACACACACACACACACCCCAATCCTTCAGTGAACTGTAACTAAGCATTACTCTCACCCCAAACCCGTCTTCCTGCCATGCTAAACTACCAGTTCGTGGGATGCCATCTGGTCTCCTCTCCTCAAAAATGAGATCTGGTCAAAGCGGCTTGAATAAACTCACAATGTTGAAAACCCAGAGGACAATCAAAGACTCCAAAAGCTAACTGAAGATGAAAAGCCCAAATATCGCCCCATTACTCATCCCCTGACCCCAAATGGGATGTCCATTATAGCACACCAACCACTGAGGTAGAACCAATCCTAACCCAGTTCCTATTTGCATCTGAAAGGCTTTAGGCTCAGAATATAGCATCCAGAGAGGTGGCTATGGCTCTGATTTCAACGGATATTTAGCCCCCTATTCAGGCGTCAACAAAGGACGGGCATTCAGACAGGCAGGGAGGGAGGCAGTGCTTGCTGAGCCATCACAGAGCCCATTTGTTCTCTTCTGTTTACTTAAGCCTCCCCCTCTTTTTTCCCTCTTCCCTCCAGAGGCTTCAGGCATGGATGGGTGGGTGATTGGGAGCCCTCCTTCCTCCATCTAAACCCCCTTCCATCTCTCCATCCCAGTGGGAGAGATAAACAGTTATCTAAATGGTACTCAGGAAAAGGTTTTGATTTGCATCCATTTATCGGTCAATCAGCGTTGCCTGCAATCATCTGAAACCGGCGGGGTGCCGGTGAGCGGCGCTATGTATTTTAACTCCTTCCGGTTATCTTCTGTCCAGCCGTTGCTAGTGCTGTGTGTGTGTGTGTGTGTGTGTGTGTGGAAGATTGTGGTATGAGCTTGTATGGATGTGTGTGAATGCCTCTGAGCATGTGTATGTGCCCATGCACTGTTTAACTGTCTTTAGTCTCTGATAGCGAAACACTTGATGAAGCTGAGAGGCCTTCTAATCTGATTTCACCCCCCCCACCCCATCCCTCAGCCTCCTCTGCATTGCTAGGAGATTGCTTAGGCGTCTGAAGGGAGAGGTATTTGTAATTATATAGGTGGATTAGAGGGTAGACTAGAGGCCACATGGACTGGCTTTTCCATGTCTGAGAAGTAGGGGAGCTGGAGTGTAAGGGTGGGCTGCAGGTCTCCTGGGTATTAAATGGGACACTAGTAGATGTACTGGAGCAGATAGGCTCCAGATTAGCTGTGTGTAGCCTAGCGTGGTGGGAGATGAAGAAGTGAAGAGAGGCAGGGCAGGTATTTAACACCGCCGAGACAAGGCTCTCATTCTGCGAGGTTGCAGCAGTTACACGTGATTGGTGTGCGAGGTAGAACTGGATAGCTGGGGGTTGCTGAGGGAGGGATGAGTTGACATTTCAATCATAGGTCGTAATATCTTAGCTAGTCATCATCACAAAACTACATATGAAAACGTAATGATGGCCCACACTGCAACCAAGGTAGTATGTCTTCATGGAGGCGGCATCCACCTTCATTGTGATGAGGTATGTTACTATCTCGTGAAACCCCTGTGGAAGTGGATTCCCAGTGTGTTCGACAGCAGACATTATCACCTTGCATTTATGTTGACACCTGCTATAACATCTAGTTAGTACCAGTATTAAAACAGTATTAAAATATTTCCAAGGGCTTTTTTCTGAACTCACAATTTTGCATCAATGTTTAAACATACAGGGAGAAATCTATCGTAGAAGAGGTGGAGATGCTAATTTCTCCACCATCGGTAGCTTCAGTAGACCATAATGCAGTGCAACCATATGACATGTTGTGTTTTTCAGTAAGGGGCGGGACTTTCTCGACTTGAGAAACTCTCTATCTGCTATCACTACCGCTTTCTCCACCTACACGTAAAACCCACAGCTGGATGCAACAAGTTCACACCTCTCTTCTCTGGGGGTTGTTGAACGTCATTCTGGGAAATGTAGGAAGTCACTTACTGAAATAGAATTAGACAAGGCAGGTTGAGGGAAAGTGGGTACACCAAAAGGTAAACACTTCCATCACCGAACCAATTCTTGAATACATTGAACATTGATATTGTAAGGGTATATGAAGGGATACTTTTACTTCCTTTAAACAACTTGATGGTTAGAATTTTAAATTGCAAAGATTAAAAAGATCTCTTCACTGTACCCCAGCGGGATGCATATGATGCTGATAACATGAGGTGGACAAACAAAATGTCATAAAAATGAATCATCCACACAGTCATTGTGCAAATAGCAAAAATGTTCTGCTGTGTGAGTGTGCTGAAAGGGATTTTGGATATGTGCCTTCATGTAGGGAAATGCTCAGCAAAGACCTCATGAATTCTGATGCAGCTCTTCATCAGAAAGTAAAAGTTGAGGCTTTTCTACATTTACAATAATTCTTCAAGTCAAGCTAACAGAAAACAAATGCAAACTGTAGTTTTCCCAGGTTTCGCTATTTTGGAACATTGCTTCACATGTTGAGTAAAGAAAACCTCAAACAAAACGTCACTTTTAGTAAATGCGTAGGGAGGTTCTTCCTGATTAGGATCTTCCCAATCACATGGACTGAGGTAGGACTGGGACTGGGGAACTCCTTGGATTGGTGTCCAGGTCCGTTTTCCAATCCCTGATCCAAAAAGGCAAATCCGAGTCATTTTGCTAGAAAAATACAATTTCACAAACAAAATACAATCTGTGAATGTTGTCCTGTTCTATAGACACTCCATGTATACATGGAGTGGAGCCTGTGAAGCTAGTTCAGTCAGACGTACTGGAGTGGCGCTACAGCTCAGTCAGCTGACCTCACGTGTTGCCGTTACAAATCGGGCGGTCTATTTAAACTGTCTAACTCACCTGCTCATGCTCTGCTGCTGCTGACCCTGCAGCACTGTGTTGCTGCTACTGCTGCACATGAACCTCACACCCCATCACCACCCCAGCATCCACCCATGGGCTCTGTTTCATAGTTCATAGTTCATAGTTTCATAGTCATAGCCTAGGGGGGAATGCTATCGATCGCTCCCTGCCTCTCTTGGCTGTCTTAAATACGTTGCGCAGAGCCTTGACACCAAAATAAAATCTATGTACATTTATTCTCAATAAAAATATTTCATAATCAATATGTGAGTTGGTTGACTGAAATTGGGAGAATGGGCACTATCCATGGTGCTGAAGTGTCCCCTCACCCTAATAGTGTAACATTATGCTGAGGGACGCCTTCAGCACCATGGATATTGTGTGTGTGTGTGTGTGTGTGTGTGTGTGTGTGTGTGTGTGTGTGTGTGTGTGTGTGCAAAGACTGAAACACACATTGACTTATTGAAGCATAACTCTGGCCATTTTTGACCTGGACCCCATTTCCCACCCTTTTCCATCATATCACGTCAATTGCTTTACTATAGAGCTACTTACATCTTGCCTGCCTGGGTGCACAGCTCTCCAGTACAGTGCTGTAGGACCATTGGACTCAAAACACGCCTATTTCTCCAATATTGTTGCTTAAAACTGCCTGTCATCTGTCAACAGCCCCTCCCACAGTCACAGTATTGAAGCCTCTCCTGTAAAATGCCATGAATTTCTCTCGTTCTCATGAACTCTTATACCAGTAAAATTCTGATTGCCTTTATCTTTCCTGAAATTCATGCTTTGTTGTCCCATCTAGACCCCATCGCACTTTCGGAAATTATAACACGCAGATGATACCCAACTGTATGTACCCCTAAAAAGTGATTTTAGCAACTTAACTCTCCTTAAGGCTTGTATCACAGATATTAAATACTGGATGTCCCAGAACCTTTTGCAGCTGAACGAATCAAAATCTTTTCATCTAAGCTTGGCTAGACTGCTGTACCTCTCTCTACCTTAGCCTTGGCCATGAATCCCCCTCCCGTATGCAGTTAGTGCAAAATGTAGCTGCAAGACTTTTAACTAATTCAGAGAAACGGGACTATATCATCCCCTTCACTGGCTACCAGCTAGTTTTAGAAGTGACTTTAAAATGACCTTTTAAGGCTCTACATGGTCAGGCCCCTGGCTACATAACTGACCTTTTAACCCCCCATGAGCCGGAGCGTAACCTAACTTCAGGCAGGGCACTTTTTTCTGTTGCTAAGCCCCGACTAAAGACTAAAGGTGACCAGGCTTTTGCCATCAAGGCCTCTAGTCTTTGGCCTCTAGTCTTTGGCCTCTAGTCTTTGGCCTCTAGTCTTTGAGGCTAGTCAAATCAGTTTCTTCCTCTAAATCGCTCCTCAGAACTTTGTGTTGTTTATTTTGCAGACTTTATTATGTAGTTATTCTATTTTTTCCTTTTTGGAGATTTTATTGCTGTACTTTTTAGACTTTATTTTATTATTATTATGTTAAGCAGTTTGTAACTGTGTTTTGAAAAGTACAAATAAGGTTTATAATAATTCTAATAATTAACACATAACACATAATGAGCCAGTAAAAAGATGTAAATGAAAAATAAGTCATGCCCTTGATGTGACCTTGGCCATTGCTTTAGCACTTCCTTGTTTGCTTTGCTGGCTGGCTGCGCCACTGTGTAACATAATGCAAAATAAATAAATAAATGGAAGTTGTCAGGTCATGGATAAACTGAAAATGAACAGTTACAGAGTGGGCGTCAATGTGTTGGTTTGGGTGCTTTGGGAGTTGAGTTTTCGAGTGTCCATTGGCCATACAGTACTGCAAACGAGGCATACGTTGCTCTACAATTGTGCCAATTGTCATGATTTGCTATTTTGTTCTTGACTCATCAATAGGGTTTACTAGCTCTCTCCATCTGTCATATCTAACATGAGACACTAACATGTAACTCATTCCCACCGCCTAGTCTTCCACATACTCTTCATTAGGGCTGTGGAAGATCAAGATTTTGCTTTGACCTTCCTTTTAAAATCATAGCGGTGTTAGGTGGTCTATAGTAATCACAATTTCTCTCCACAATACTCAACCTGAGAACAAACAAGTGCAGGCCCTGTGGCAAAGGGTAGATAGTTTGTAGTCAAGCCTCTTGTCTCTCTACCTCAATCTCTTTATCCCTGGCCTGAGCTGGCCCTGGCCCAGGGCCCATTCCCAGGCTGTGTGTGTGTATCTTTATCCTCTCTGCGGGGAGTAATCTGGGGGTAAAGGGCTCACTACTGTTTTTACATAAACAAAGACTTTGGGATGAAATAGAGAGAGCATCATGGCCAAATCCCTGCGCCTGGCTGTTGGCCACTGCGCCATGCCGAGTTCACCTCAGGCACCTTGCCGGACACCCTGCTGGTCCCGGTAATTAAGCTGGACAGATAGGCACCACGATTAAACAAAATAACACCAGAGGCCAAGGCTGGGTCACTAAATATAGTAGCTTGTGCAATAACTGTGTTTCTATTGGATTACACTTCATTCCATAAAGCAGACTACATGATAGTTGTGTGAAGTGAAGACTTATACAAAACATCCAGTCATTTATAACATTTCTGAGATAGAGATGGGCTGACAGGTACTTTATTTAGGGAAGCTCAGTTGTCTCAGCAGCCGCAACAAAAAAAAAGCAAATGCAATTGTTTTTGTTAATGATAAGGTTGTAATTAATCAAGAACAAAAGTAACTGGAGATTGGAGAACTTCCACACATGGTGGAAATAAATCATGCTTGCTAGTGGCAGTCACTAAGCTAATGCAATCTTGAAAATGATTACCCGCAGAACAAATATAACCCAGGTCTACACTCCACACGGCATTCAATACTTGAAACACCTGTACAATCAAACGTTCTTTACATTAAGTTGAAGGAGGCTCCAGCAAATCATAGCCGATTCCTCCTGCACATTCCTGCTGGCTTTTGTAAACCGCACCAGCCATACCGTTCTTCTCAACACGACCGATCTGTCCTACCCTCGTCCTCCTCCTCCCTTCTCCACCTCATGTCAACAAAACTGCATGGAGAATGGAACAGAATACCCAGAATATCCCTAACAACAAGAAACGAGTGTCAGACCCCCTCGGAGCAGATTCTGCACCACTCACGGCACCTGTCTAGCCAGCTGCTAAAGTTGGCAGGGAAGCCCGGGCCCTTTCTGTACATGAAGCATTGAAGTAGAACAAAATATCTCCTATCACTGAAACATTTTCTCTCTATTGCCAAACTGGCAGATTAGAGACGCCACACACTGTCAATGTGTGTTTATTCACATCTAGCAAAATCGTCAGTGTTCTGTGAGTGGACAAACAACACTCCAATCAACACTTGTCAACAGCAAATAATTGTCACTGAAAAAAAAAAAAAATTCAACACTTGCTATGGAAAATGTGCTATGTGGCATGGATTTGGTCCAATCTTGAAAAATCAGTCATGATGCCAAATCGTGGCTGTAATCAGCACTAGAAGTCATGTACACAGCAAGCGCCCGGTGTTATTATAAGTGTAATTATTTGGAGTTGACAAGCTTTGATTTGAAAGTTTGTCCACTCACAGGGCCGATATGACCTCAAAACTAGCTAAAGTGTGAAATTAACTCTGATTGGTGTGAATGTATGTAATCACTGGCATCGTGTTGATTTTTAACACTATCGATTTTGCTGTCAGGCAGTTTGTTTGCCACTACATTACCATCCTCCATTATCCTCAGTATCAACAACCAGTCTGTATTAAGAGACCCCCCCCCCCCCGGTATCATGCTAATCCTAGATTGTAGCACTCTCCAATCTGGGATGATGATACCACAGCCCCTGACGAGAGGGGCTGAAATATGCACTAATGCTTCTCTGTTGGTCTAGCGACGGAGGGATGATAATCTGGGACTAAGACTGTCTCTCTGGTGGAAAGGCAGGTCAAAGCAGGAAGTGGAGCATGGGGAGTGGAAGCAAAGTCTTGAAGGTCATTGGTTGAAAACCTTTCTCCTGATACCAGTAAAAGCTTTCTTGAGAGCGAACCCATACACGCTTCACACCTTGAACGCTTTACGCACAACACAAACAAACCTCACACTACCCATGATGCCCTTATGTAGCTATTCCTTCTGGTCATGGTGACTTGCCTCTGTGTACTTTCCCTTTTGTGCCTCCCCACACACACACACACACACACACACACACACACACACACACACACACACACACACACACACACACACACACACACACACACACACATTTCCAACCACTATTCACACAAAAATACACTCAACGCCATTATATGCACACACAAACCTAACCGTTGGCATCTGTCTGTTAGCTGGTAGATGTCATTATATGCCAGCCAGCTCCCACAGAGGAAATGGACTGTGATTGACAGTCCTCTGTGGGAGCCATGGAAACCAAAGAGGAAAAATTGAATCCATAAGAGAAATGGGTGACACGGGTGGTTGTTAGTGGGGGTGATGATGAGTGTGTACTCTGTAGGTGGGTATAAACTCTGAGAGAAAGTGTTCATTTATGTAGTCATTGCATAGTGTGCCGTGTGTTTGCTCCTGTGTGTGCACGTGTGCCCACGCATGTGTGCCAGTGTGTGTAGCTGCGAAATGTCAAGTCGAGTTTATTAGAGCAGCCCTCAACCGCAGTTACGGTCTCAGAGGGCCACGTGACGAAACAATAAATGAAAATGACACCCCCCGCCACCATCAGACCCTCGATGACGACAAGGAAAAACTCATTAGGAAAAATATAAATGGAAGAAACCATGGGAGGGGCCTCAGAGAGTGGGCAAGCAGAGAACTCATATTGATTACAAAGAAATATATAAGAAAAATACAAAGAAGGAACAGAACGAGAATGCCGGGGTGAACGCCAACCGTCACCGTCATCACGGTCGCCGTCAAAGTCACGAAATCTTTATCTGCAATATTCCCTGTCTGTTGTATCCCACTGTATTTAGTGGCCGTTTATTTACCTGGAGCCATCTGTCATCTGCTATCTATGCAAATACAAGGCTGGCGGCACCTTTTTTTTCCCCCCCCCCACTTTGCATTTAAAGCACTTTGTTTGCATGCTGCCTCTTTGGTGATCTAACATGTCAACGCCATAACTGAAACATGCCTTGAAACCATGTCGGGAAAAAGACAATGGGCTCGAATGAGACGGCATGTACACGCGCAGCTTCAATAGATCAAGATAAACACGTTTGAGTTCCTCTTGCAGAAACAGATGCAGAAAAACATGTCATATTTGGGAGCCTAGGTCTTGGAAAAAGAGGGGAAGGAAAGAATATCAATATAATATATTTGTGTTTGTGTGTATTTGTGTGTGTGTGTGTGTGTGTGTGTGTGTGTGCATGTGGGGGTTTGCACCATCAGAGTGTTTACAAAGACAAAGCAATGCGGTGATAAGAGTTGGTGTGGATAGTACAATATCTTTATGACCCATATGTTTCCTAATAGCAGGTGCCAGCGTAGCCAAAATGGGGGAGGAGTTAGTTTCCACAGGTGGGCGTCTACTACGCTTCGACTAGCCTACTCTTCTCTCCATCTCTATTATTTCTTATTCTCTTTTCTCCCTTCCTCTCCATCACTCTTCTTAAGGCTACTTGTCAGTGAGGGACTTCCACCATCTGTTCTGGACCGGCTCAGTAGCCACACCTATAATCAAATAACCATTCCCTTTACTCTGTCAATTTAGAGACGAAAGTACTATAAATCATTTGGCCATTTGGGCCGATCTCAAATGCAAAACGAAATCGGTATGGGTTGAGAAGTGCAGCATGTTTATTTTCTGACAACTTGGCAAAGCACACGCGAACTAAAAAAGCAATAATAGTCACTTGGATGTATGGTAACTGGAAATGGGCATTTGGACTGAAAGGGAAGAGGGAGTGCTTCGCCTGTCGTGTTATTTCTGCATTTCTCTTGGATTTGGGCTGAAGTTATTCAGGCGTGCGCATGAGTTTGTGCTCAAGGTGACAATGACATCCGCAATCCATTTACCTTAAAGCCCTAAAAACACATCCTCTCTCCACTTGTCTCGCGGTTTAGGTACACAAAAAGATCAAGTTCAATTTGACTTTCATTTATCAAGCTGTATTGTCCCAGTCTCAGGTCAGAAATCACATTTTTCTTCTAATTCCCTTTTGGCATCTTCAGAAATCCCCACCCCTCCTCTCTTCCTGATCTTGTTAAATTAGGTATGATGGCACCGAGTGCAGAGCGCTATCCGCCAAGAACAGAATTGAACTGTCACTCAACTTCCATCTCTTTGCATTTATAATGTCGAGTTGTGTGTGTGTGTGTGTGTGTGTGTGTGTGTGTGTGTGTGTGTGTGTGTGTGTCGGTGTCTACTTGCACATAAGTCTTTCTGTGCATGTATTTGTACAGTGGTCAGTGATCAACAGTACATGGAGGATGATACTGAGTTGACTGTCATTGGGGTAACATGTCTGTCTGTCTGTCTGTCTGTCTGTCTGTCTGTGTGCTCCCCACTCTTGTCTACAAAGTGAACAAGGGAGTGAATCATCAAGGGGGATTTACTTGCCGATCCACGGAGTGCCAGAAATACCTTCTTTAGGATGCAGTCGCTCTCTTTCAGGCTTTTGCCTTCTGTGTTATTCATATATCTAACGGGAAACTATGCAGATCTGAGCCCTTGGTCACAAAACGCAGGAAGTCTTATATGGTGTTCCTTACAAAAATCACCTGCGAGAAAGAATTATTTTATGTAACATACATCTGCATGGTGGCATACAGCTTATCTGCTACGCCAGGTGACATTTCCATGGCCTGAAGGGTGCTAAAATCCCCGGAAATGCTAGCTAGCTGTTTGAAGCCTTTCTAGGACAGTTACTATACGCACTTCTTTGTTAAGTGCAGCGACTTTTACAAGCATAGGTTCATACGTTATCACCCTGTAGTGCACCAATACAGTCTGAAACGCATACTCCAGTAAAGTGTGACTTCATGAAGAACGATGTTGAAGTGTGGGTTAAGCAAAGCATCAGCTCCACAGTTGAATGTAAGAATGTGTATGTTGTTGCATTGTTGTTTATGTTCATATAATTACACAAAATCTTATTTTAATTATTATTTTATTCATTGTATTCTTTTATTATCAATTATTTTAGATTTACTCATCAGGAAATTGTAGCTCCTCCCCTTTTGTGAGGCTTTTTCCTGTCCATGTTGCCCCTCAACGTTGGTCTCCCCTCACCTCTACCTCTTTCCTGTAATGTGTGTGTGGGAAGAGGTGTGTGTCCGCCTTCATTAGCCCCGTTATTTTGTTTACCCCTATAATCCATTCATTTATCCATCCCTCATGTGTCTTATATGTTAGGTTAATATGTCTTGTTGTTGTTGTTGTTGTAACTTTGGGTCTATAACGTTGGTTGTAATTCTTAGAGAGAGGAGCTGATTTGTACGAGCAACGTGTCCTGATGGAGTTTCATTTGTTTTTATCAATGGCAGAATACTAAAGAGATAAAAGAGAGAAGTTGTCCGCCTCTTCTTAAACAAGGAAACACAACGCAGACTGACACCGGTCACGTGTGTGACATTTTGTCCGAAACATAAAAGGGCTATATCATACATATACTACTATCCACTCTAATGGACTTCAAAAAAACAAGGGACAGACTCAAATAAGAATATTTAGAAAAGGCTGGCAAATTTTCCAACGTGCACATTCCATCCGTCATCAGGCAAGACATGAGAAGATTTGGCCGGCGTGAATCCTTAATCTGGGGGTAAAATAATCTGTCTCAGAATGTAATAATTCACATGGTATGTCTTTTGATTTGGATTAGCGGCCTGCAAATCCTCTTAGCCCAGTGGCTCAGTAGAACTTCTCAGTGACAAGTCCACATGGTAGCTAGCGTAGACTCGCTCTCTCGTCGGCCATTAACCCTCACTGGTTTAAAGGTAATCTGCTTAAATCTGGCTCTGACACTTTTCACATTTCTACAGAGTGGTATAATGCAAACAACTCAACGTTTGGTCAGCATGTGAGACGTTTTGAATCGGGAACACAGAGGACGGCTTGTTTGCGGCTTATTATTTAGCACACAATAGGAATTGGCGATGCTACAGATGCTAGCACAGACACTTCGTCATCCATTCTATCAATTTTGGAGGATCGGCTTGAGTGCACGGTGCATAATGGAGAGCATAAATATCAAAACACGTATTCTAGCATTTTTTTCTTCTTCTCTTGCCCTTTTAAAGTCGTCACAGGGATCAGTGACACTCAGGATTACGAGCACGTGGGAAACGCTTTACACTTTAATACCCAAGAATCAGAACCCAGTAGAGGCTGATTCCATACTTAATGCAAGTTTGTACTTAGGGGGGGAGAGAGAGAGAGAGAGAGAGAGAGAGAGCTCCATTTGTAAAAACACAGTCTGTCACAACCCCTCGCCTGCTGCCATCTTTGAACATGATCCAGTGCTATCAAATAACTCGCAATAAGACAGGAGGCAAAAAAAAAATAACCCTGAATCATTTAAATCCTCGACTCAATATTCTTTATCCTTTAAGGTTCTTTATAATTTAATAAACAGGATTAAAGTCATTGGGTAGAACAGAGCTGAGCGAGGCTCGTTCCACATTTTCTGTTTTAGCCTGCACTCCGCATACTGAGTCTTATTAAGCCCTCGCAAGATTACAGGGCCTTAATCTCCGGGAACACATGTTGTGAAGAATAAAAGCAATTTTATTTGGGAAACCAGAGTCCAAGTTTAGCAGGAAATGAGCTTTCTCCGTAATCTCGTCTTTTTGCTTTTTTTTTTTTTTTCCCTGAGTAAATGAAATGAAGTCCCGTTACAGAACTGAGCTCTCTCTCTCCCTCTCTCTCTCTCTCTCTCTGTGTGTGTTGAGGAATTAACGGTGTATTGTGTAATATGAATGTGTATTTCCTCCCTCAGTCTCACACACAAACACACACAAAGTGCTTGCTAGTTGATAAACACCTCAGCAGCAGACCAGGTTTTACCCACCGAGTCGGCTTTGATTTCCGACGGATGTAAATCCACCTGTTTCTGAACAGACGGGCTTTCAGACGAATGTATTTATTGTCACCGTTCTCACCCAACACCGCCGCCGCCGCCTCCCTCTTCCCGACGCCCTCTCCCCTCCCATCCCCTGCAAATGCTATGCAGATTGCTGGCTGGCCCGTGCTCACTGTACTTTGTAGAGAATGCTTCGTAAAGATGACGATAAGCTAAAGCTTTAAATCCCAGACTTAGCTTTCTTATCGAGAGCTGCAGGAGCGAATGGAGCGCTTTAATGGAGGATGTGTGCACTGTAGTGTGTGTGTGTGTGTGTGTGTCGTCTGGGCTGAAACTGCAAATGCATTAAGATTCCTTTTTCCTCGACGCTGGCACAATTTCATAAGCGTCACATAGGCCCTGTTAAGCTTAAAGCCTTTTAAAAAGAATGAAGACACTCAGCTCTAATAAATGTGATTGACGCCTCGCTGTCAGGATGCTGTCAGGGGTGATATTTAGCAAGTATGGAAATCCACCATACACAGACCTGAACGTGAGTTATTTATCATAAACCATGTTGAGCTAACTCGTGGTCATGGTTGTTCCTTTTTCTTTATTTGATAAAGTGCAGAATAACAGGTAAGACTGCAGAGAAAGGAGAGAAGACAAAGGACTGCCTACAACATGGTAGCTGGTACAAGGTACACTCAGAAAAAAGGGTTTACAATTGTACCCTTTGTCACTGGGGCTGTACCCTTTCTATCAAATTTGATAGAAAAACCCTTTTTTCTGAGAGTGTATGTCCAAGCTGTCCAGAACTAATATTTAAGTTTATACACAAGTCTTTGACTCAACGTTTGACAGGATATCGAATCAACAAAAATGGGCCACTGATTCCAATAAAGACTTAACACAAATTGAATAGAGTACAGAGTGAGTGACTATTAAAGCTCTACTGAGAAGGAAAAGGTGAAAAGACGACTGTAATATTAACTTGAATGTAAAAGTTCAGACAAACAAGTCAGTCTCCACTTTATTGTCAATGGGGAAGCGCCAGGTTGTACACTCCCAAAGTGGGGTCCAGGGATGCCCAGGAACCCGTCAGGGGTTTACCCAACAACATGAGGAATAGTTTAATTTCACTTTTATTTCGTTAGCGCAATGAGAAGATGTCTCACTCTCCCCACAGCTGCATCCCCATCTGCAGTACAGAAAGTTATATAATACACCAAGTCATATCAGACAACCTCAGTCTGCTCAGATGGACAGAATGTGATCAGATGGGGGTCTGTGGTCTCATGTTCATCTGTTTCCTTGAAACTAGTTGACCAACCTCTGCATTAGTGTTGACAGAGTTGCTATGAACCAGAACCATGAGAATAATATGACGTGGGTCCCTGAAGTCTTGTATTCAATCATATTTCCCTTCATGTTGTAATGTTACACCTCCATCGTTAAAGATGAAAACAGTTGTTGAAGAGATGTATGCTGGGTAATACGTTCTTGAGTTCAGATCTGTGGCATTTTTATATAAGACACCAGACCACATCCCTTCTCACAGCAGAGGGCCTGCTATCTGTAAAGGTTCAAAGCGTAGGTATGCGATCAGAGCGTGCACGGGGAAGTGCATCAGCGTCCGAGCACGGCGGGGAGCTCAGCCGGCTGCAGAGAGAATCCCTTCCCATAATTCCCTAATAAGTTTGTTATCTCGACAGCTCTCCCTGACACGCCCTCGGCTATCAGACTGCATTTAACACATCTGAGGCGTCAAAAAGATTTTCAGTTTAATCTCTGCCAAATCAACTGCTTACACAGATTTTCATTAAGCTCCAGGTTTCTACGGTGTGAGGGAGGAAGTGCGGATACTAGACGGTGGTGTGCGGTGGGACGCCGTCGGTTTCCCAGTGCTTGTTTCATTGTGTCAGTGTGTTTTTATAGGGCAAAGACAGAATAATCTATTTACCATGTTTTTGCCCAACATCATCATCATCATCATCTTGGGGCTGCAAAATGGGGATGTGTCAAAATGTCATAAAACATCATTATTACATTAACTGACATGGGAACATGTTTGTAATTGATGATAACATTGACTTAAAATGTAATAACTTGTAAGAAGAAGGAGAATGTCATTTGAGTTATAATTACACCACCATTCAAAAAATAAAATAATAATATAAAAGTAATATTTGCTAGTTCATGTAATAATGTGGTGTAGTTTCTATCTAAAAGGATGATTTTATAATTTTTTCACAAGTTATTACTTTATCTGTTGCTGCAGGCTGTATTTCACAACACAGCTTTAATGTGAAGAATATCATTTACCAATCGGACATGTTGTTGTCGCTGTCCTACAACAGAGAACTCTCATCCCTGCACATTGGAAACCACATCCGAATGCAGCCTCAGCGTCTTGGGACCGTTGTCCCTTCCAATAGGTCAGACCTCCTTCCTGAATATGACCAATGAACAGACTGACAACGACCAGGTTTGGACGGACTCTCTTGGCCACCTCGCTGCATGACAACAGCCCCAGGTTAGTGATTGGCACACACACACACACACACACACACACACACACACAGGTCTCTAGGCCTGGCATCGTCTCAGGGGTCATACCTTGTGCCAATGCCAGCCAGCCAGGTAGTCAGTCAGCCAGACAGTGCCTGCTTGCCCTGCTATCTGTACTTGCACACACACATGCCCCCCTCCCGTGCCCCACCACCACCACCACCACCACCACCCCCACGTGGGTCCCTGATGCCTGCCCTGTGCACTCAGGTGCACACACATCAGCGTAATGAACTCCTAGGTAGACTTTACCACTTCACTGGCTCCTCACAAGACAAAATGCCAAAACAAATCTTGTCATAATTAGGCGTAATCCAGCTCATTACCGTCTGCTTAATTATCCTATTAATAACACTTCCTAGGAGAGCTTGTTTGCGGCAGCAGCAGTGCGCTCTGGCAAATGTTTGTTCCTAAATGAGCAAACACAGAGAAGACAACAGCATTGTTCAAACACGGGGGCTCTGACAATAGGAAAAAGCAGGGCCAGGATTAATAGCGTAGCACGGGGCTTATCTTCTCTCCGAGGCCCGGCTTTGCCACAAGGGCTTTGGAGTGAAGGTAATAGGCCGGTGGAGGAGTGGATGGGTGTGGATTCATACTGCGTGGATATCTGTGCACAACTGATCTTAGCCCAGATGACTAAAGCAAACAAAACTAAAAAATAGAGGCACCACTTTGCATCGCTTTCTAGGTAAATTCAACATGCTGTTATGTCCAGAATGCAAAAGGTGTTTCTAAGGTCACTGGGAGATTTTTTCCAAAAGATGATGCAAACTGTTTATTTTCATAGCAGCTAGCACTCTGTATACAGTATATGTAGGACTATACGATATACTATTTAGTTATTGAAGTGAGGGAAGTTCTCTCTGTTCATCTACTAATGGAGAATGTACAGAAGAGATTTTCATTCAGGATGGAGTCATTTCAGATCAGTGAATGACATTATGAGTCATTGAAGCACAACTTATGTGGTTCGTTTTCTCAGCTGGAATGGTTAATATCTGTTTTCCATTTGTTTAGTTTCAGTTTAGATAAACAAATGCTTGTGAGAGCAAATTAAAAGTATAATGGTATCATTAAGATGGCATTATGTAGGGGTGGGCGATATGACTAAAAATCAATATCGCGATTATTTCAAACTTTTACCTCGATTACGATTAATGAACAATTATTTTATTTGTTTTGTTTTATTTTGAAATTTGTTTTATTTTGAAATTGACCGGATGCTCTATGCTGTTCCTGTGTCTGACTTCCTGCCCGGCTTGACACATTCGCTCGCTGACTCGACAAAAAGCGAACGGTCCAAACCTGTCTGAACACGGCGTTACTGGACGGGGCGGAGGGACGTGACTGAATACCACGTAGTATTTTTTAAGGGGACAGTTCATGAACGCAGTATTGGAGAAAGTATTTGGCCCATTCATTCACGGGAAAGTGATGTTACGTCTGATGCGCGCACACACACACACACACACACACTCACACTGGTTGCTTTGCTAACTGGCGCTTCTAGACGTTCCTTGTTCTTGTAGCCTAAATAACAATCAAAATCAACGATTTTAAAAATTTGCCACGATTACATCATTAAATCGCAATTATGATTATAAACACGATAACCGCCCACCCCTAGCATTATGCTTGATGTGCTCCGTTTCTAGACTGGGCTATATTAGTTCATTTTTACCTTCCTTTAGCCAACCTTCGGATTTGTGAAGTTTGTGAGAAACCCTCATAACATTTAACCCTCATAACATTTATGTTTTTCGTAGCCGCTGACTGTAAGCCAGTGTTGTTTCATTTAGCTAGAGTTCATTCAGGCACCTTAGTGCTTCTGTGGCTTGGAATGAAAACCAGCAAATATTTTTTCTTTTGTTTTTTTAAATTTTGTATTATTTAGTACAGGCAGGTGGCAAAACCGTGAGGCCTGATAGGTTATCCCAACCACATTATGTCATTTGGTTATGTTTATGATTTGTGTATCTTTTTATTGATGTTTTCTAGTTGCTGGGCGACCTCTGGGCAGAGTGCAACATGGTAAGATGTGCTAGGTTACCCCACTGCCCTTATGTTTGTGCACTGTTGGTGAATTGTGTTAAGAAGTGCCTTGTACATACTTGTATTCTGTGTCAATTGTACATATATGTATTTTTGCTAATAAAAAGAGAACATAGCTAAGTAACGACTACAGACCATCAGAGCTCCTTCCTTCTTTATTTCTATTCTCATCAGTAGTCAAATGTTAAATAGTAGTAGTCAAATACAGCCCAGGGCCATGCAGTGTCTCTATAGGCCTTTCCCCAAGCAGAAAACAGAAGCATGACAGGCATCTCTTTCTCTCTCTCTCTCTCGCTCTCTCGCTCTCTCGCTCTCTCTCTCGCTCTCTCTCTCTCTCTCCAAAGATCAGAGGAAAAAGATAAAACAAGCATCACCAACACAACATCCTGTCATGTTTTGCCATTCAGTTAACATCAAAAGAAAAAGCGCGCCACATTAAATTACAGATGATCTCCCGCATATACTATCTGAATGAAACAAACTTTCCAGCCAGGCAAAAATAACATGCAGTTTTAAGGTAAAGTTGTCATACTTTACACTGATACACCAGAGTCCATACAGTACAAGTTGCCAGAGAAAAGGTACTTAAATATTAATGTGGAAAGTGTGTTTGTGTAGACAGACAAGGCGGTGTGTGTGGCGTCAGGGCTCTCTGTGCTCTTTGCTCCCAGAGGCCGAATGACGCCATTTAAACAAGTGAGGGAATATTATCCTGAGGATGAAGCTGCAGAGGAAGAGAGAGAACGTGTGTGTGTGTGTGTGTGTGTGTGTGTGTGTGTGTGT
>JAXDDW010000004.1:8687500-8697500 GCA_034670385.1 Hoplostethus mediterraneus | reverse complement strand
TAACTAATGGTCATTTGTTGTTTAAACTTCATACTCTGAGTTAAAACAACTAACTATGTTACATTATCCATTCAAGAAAACTTGCTTTATCTTGTCAAACAAACATGCAAAACCAAGTAGAGCAGCTGTTCCTCTGTTCTGGTTTGTGTCCTGCATACAATTAAAGACAAGAGTGAGTGAATGCAATACTTAAACTAGAAGTCCTTATTTTACTACACAATGATAATGTGGTGAGCTAAGGTTACTTCACTCACAGATGACACACTAGAAGCTTTAGCGTTAATTTAAAGCTGATTCTAGTGTGTCATCTGTGAGTGAAGTAACCTCACAGCCTTACAACCACACAGCTAGCTTTCATAGCAGCATGCAGCAATACTAAGAACATCTTTAGTGAAATGGTAGGCAGGTCAGCTCCCCCACTACGAACCACACCCATGGTGTCAACCACCACCAACTGACAAGCTTTCTAACTAAAATAAAGAACATAAACAAAAAAATCCCTGAAAACATTATCTCCATGAACATGAATTATTTGCATGAACAAGAACAACAACAGACAATGGCAAAGTCAACAGTCTCCCAATGCATGCATGCATTGGGAGACTGTTGACTGTTGACCACAAAACATTCACATGACGTGAATGCAGCATCAGCTGGGGTTCTTGGTGAAGGTGGAGAGAGTGATGGTGGTAGTGTAGCCCCCCTGTTGCAAGGTACATCGCCATTAGCTGTTAATCCCACACACAGGTCCTAACCATAACACACACACACACACACACACACAGGCCTACGCCTGTCTACCTCCACCTTTTAAACCCCACAGTTTTGAAACACCCCCTCTATTTAGTTCAGGCTAACAACAATTAGGGCCCCGACAATTAGTCATCATAATATCGCAGCTCGCTGGGCAACCATAATAAATGCAGTTCCGGATGGGCTCACCCAAGCGGAGCTCACATTCACAGAGTGCTAATGATAGCAAGACAGTGCACATAATAACAAATACTCCTCCGCCTTCATAATGAGGGACATGAGCTGAATGAAACCGAGGCGAGAGGCGGAGCTACAGCACACAGAGGGCCGACAGGGGGATGGCAAGTGTAGCATTTATAGGATGAGATTAATATGATTTATGCACTTGACTTGTGCAGCATCCCTTTTTTGCAGGTGTTGGTGGACGGTTGGAGAGTCGGGCAGCTTGTTAAGGACTCTGATCGCCCGAGGAGGTAAAGGGTCACTCTGCTGCTTTATTTTAAAGACATGCATGAAGGTCATACTCACTCTCTCTCTCTCTCTCTCTCTCACTCCCATGCATGGGTGCTCCCTCTGCCGTTTCACAGGTGCACTCAAAAACATTTCCTGTCCCGTCCTGCGTCTCCGACTCCTGGCCTGTGCAGGGATTTTGTGTCCTATAATTACACAGAAGGGGATGCAAAATGATTTGACTGAAAATGATGTTTGTGCTGCTGTGACTTGAGTCTTGGCTGCTTGTAGATCAGTTTATACTTCCTTCCTACAGTGCATCTTCTCTTGTCATTTTCTACTCTTTTTTTTCAGAATCCCGCAGAAGGGTTAAGGTTTAGGATGTTGCATTAGCCAAAACACTCCTCCCCCAGCCAGAGAATTAGCCAGGACCCACAATGCACCGGGCCTGGCAGGCAGGAAGCAGATGGGCTGGCTGGCCCTGCCGGATAGCAGGGGCCCAATAGTGGCACCGGTTGTTGTTTTTGATGAGCTATGCACATAAGAAACCAGCACATCTGGTCTGACCATGTGGCACCTCCATTTGTCCAAGGCCCCTTCGAGCAAGCCCTCACACACACACACACACACACACACACACACACACCCTCCGCTGCCAGCTGCATCCACGCAAACGTGAGCTAAATCCGATGAATGATGCATGTTATTTGCGGTGGGTGAAGTGGGGGCTGGGTGCGGCGTGCCCACCACCCATCACCAGAGCCCCCTGCTTTCCCCGTACCCCTCTCTCTCTCTGTGACTTTGATTAAAAACCACCCCACCCCACCCTTCCCAAACAAGCCATGAATATGCAGGAGGGCAATAAGCCTCGGCTCAAAGCAACTGATTTGTCAATTGTCTGCATTTCATCAAGTTCGAGTAACACCTCAAGGGTGCTATAATCGAAAGCCGTAAAAAGAAGAGGGAGGAAAGAGCCTGTTCGCTATTAGATTGCTGCGTTATCTTAATCATTAGGCTCTTCGGGAGCTTAATTAACGACCTGACAAGAGTTGGGTAGAGAATTCGGCGCTGATTGGCTGTCGGAGGTGTTGAGTGAGTACGCCGAATGCAAAGTCAGGGGATAAATTCTAGGGAGAGAGAAGAGCAGCTGATTCGCATTGGAAAGCCGACTCAGCAGCATCCATTAGACTGTTTTAATTAAGCGTAATTAGAGATGTGATTACAATGATGGGCTTGATAACCAGTATTAAATCATTCATCCATAAATGTTATGTTAAAATAGATGAGGGGAAAAAAACAAATGAGGGAGAGAGGAGGGGTGGAGTGGAGGAGAGTGAATAGGAGAGAGGGAATGTGTGTGTGTGTGTGTGTGCGTGTGTGTGTGTGTGTGTGTGTGTGTGTGTGTGTATGTGTGTGAGGAAGAAAGAAAAGGGGGATGGCTGGCAGGCTGCCACCAATTAGTTGGATGTGCTCAATTGCAGGAATCCTCTGGTGTCGTGACTCATGTTGACAGGTGTTCAGGGTGAGTTATTTGTATTGGGGAGATGGAGTGTGCACACTAACCAACACACACACACACACACACACACACACACACACACACACACACACAACCCCCTGCTCATCTCATAACCCAGCTCAGATATAAATCCAGTGTGTTTATTGCCCTGGTCGGCAGGAGAAGATGAGATTGGAAACTATTTTTTCCCTTCTCGTTCTCTCCTCCCACTCTCCTCCCACCCTGCCCTCCGCTGACTGGCTGACTGGGTCATTTTTAAACGCCTTGTAAATTTGTCAGCCATATTAAGTGCCCATTAAAGGACACCAAGCTGGAGGAGGAAGCGGGAAAGAGATGCACACATGGCAACCCTGGCTGGCGCTGCTCCCCCATCTATCCAGCATAATGGAGCCCGCCCACCGCGGCACTGAGAAGCAGCCATGATGTATTGGTGGCATGGATGGGCACAGGCTGGGAATGGCAGATTAGCCAAGCCTGCTTTCAGGTAACCTGGTTTGGGCCGGCTGCTTGGCAGCTATCATAGTGCCCTGGTATGGTGATCTATGCCCCTCTGTCAGGGGTCTACCAGCGGGTCATCAGTGGAGATGACAGATTTTGTTTACTGCTGTTGTTGAGAGGCACATACTGTGTGTGGACGTATTCATCATGTGCAACAAACAAACAAAAGATGATCCCAAAATGCAAGTTAAAGGCAGAAAAAACATTTCCTCATTCATTCATTTCATCAATACTGCCTCCATTTGCATTTGTGGTAATGAAAAACGAGAGACGGCAGTCTCAATCAATACAACATTAGAACTGCCATCATTCAGCTGTGCCTTGAACATACTGTGCCTCACCCCTATATCAATACAGGGACAGTCGATCAATCGTTAGCCTCGTCTAATATGGAGTAGCCAGGGTCCATCCTCTCATCGGAATGATGGACACGATAAAAAGCCTCTCTCCTTGATCGATGAGAAAGACAGAAATAATGACCGGAGCAGCCAAAAGGATCCTGGGAAAAAAGAAACACAAGGAGGTCACGTTGCTGTACGCTCAGTAAGGCTTCCTCGTGTGCTGATGTCATTCTATCACAATAACAAAGGCCAGCGCGGATATACATCAGATATGTGGTGAATATGTACACCACAGTGAACACAGAACAGTGACTTTACAATGGGAGGAGCCAAAATGAACCATATTCAGACTTAGTTAGAATAAGACGTGTGACACGTTTGCCAAGTAGTTCTTTATGGTTGCATTCATTTCAGTCCGTGTGCATTGATGTAAGCCTGCATCTAATATCCATGTGTTGCACCCCGCGTCGTTGTATCTGTGATGTGGCGCGTTCGCCCGAGTGCGTCTACCTGTATCTGTTCATACGATTTACCACGTTCCTTCCCAACCGGCGTCCCTCGTTCTCGTCCTCTCCTCCCTCCAGCTGCTTTAATGAAGCTGTGCGGAGCAGCTTTCTCCCCATGCTGGGGACTGGATATGAAAGAGAGCCCTCAGAGCCATGGCGGCAACAGGGCTCTCTCTCTCTCTCTCTCCCTCCCACTAATGAGCTGAGCTTTCAATGCGCCCACTAATTAGTTCATCTATAACTCTAAGCACTCAATTACTCTCCATCACCGTCACCGCCACCGAGAGCTGAGAGAGGCGATAAGACCGACAAATGCCTCGGTGGTACGCTCAAGAACTCTCACTCTCACTTGCGCGCACACACACACACACACACACACACACACACACACACACACACACACACGCAGAAAATAGGCTTTGAGCTTGGAGGCCTACAACAAGTTTTCCTGAACTTCCCACGCTTAAACCCATCTTCAGTTTCATTGTCTTTCTCTCTTGTGTTTTTCTTTCGCTCCAATGACGGAGATCCTCAAATGAAAGTGTGCACGCTCACGCATTAACGTAGATAACGTGCACGCTGACGCTGAGCAACATGTGTATGAAATGGTGTGACACAGTTTCTCTCATGTCTCATATATTACATATATGTACATATATGTCATATGTTATATATATTACATCATTTCATAATAATGTAGAATATCATATGATCTGTAATATAATAAATATGAAAAGAATAATATCTGTAAACAAACGGTAACTTGACTGTGCAACGTGATATTGTGGCATTTCTTCAGTCACAGGTTTACAGGTAGATGATTGAGTGAAGATTATAGTAGATTATAGATTATAGTAGAGAGAAATACAGCAACAGTGTCTCCCAGCAGTACAGGTTCTTTCCATTCACCGCAGGCTCTCCCACAGGGCCGACATCTCAATCGATGACACCGACGTTGACAGCGGCGTCATCACTCACGTGGCCACCTGTGACGCCAGCGCCTTCAACACTATCCAGTCTTCACACCTCGCTCAGGGGCTCGTTGTGGATCGATTCAGCTCTCCTATACAAACAACTGTGACTTGTTTCGGGGCGAGGCACATCCTACGCAAACATGATGGCCTTCAAGCAAACAGGAGAACTCAAGACTGTGACAAGTTGGTGTTATGGGAAATTCCTGGTCGCGGCAACTGTCCTCTAATGACCTTTTTGTTTTGACAGTGGCCATAAAATACAAATGATGAATATATTTCTCAATGCAGAACGGCACAATGCTCTTTCATATTTAATTAAATGAAAAACAGGAAACAGAAATGTTCTGCTCAGCGCTGTTAACGCGTTTATTTCCAGGGCTCCCACAGCGACTCATCGTTTATGAGGCCATTATTAATTGCCGATTTGGCTCCTTACCATCTCGTTTTTTTATTTCTTCCACTAACCTTTTGCTATGCGTTATTAATTTTCACGGCCATTTTCTGCCAGACAGCAGCAGAAACGGCGACACTGTGACCGTGACGAACATCATCAGGATCGGTTTGTTGTCATCGTGCTCAGTATCAAAGTTGGAGTGGTACTTTCACAGCTTTGTTACACCGTATCTACTCTCTTCCAGAAAACCTGAGAGCAACTGAATCATACTGAAGTGAATGATAACATAAAAACTCAATCTTGTTTAAACTGGCTTTCAAGCAGTCTGTTGGCTCTTCTGTGGCCTTTTTACTGCTCTCTCTGCTGCTGCGCTTTTAATCTGTTTTTTTCTTCTATTTATTACCTTATTTATTTATTTTATTTTTATCTTTTCATGTTTTACTTTCCAAATCCCTTCTCTGAGTGACTCTCACAAGGTTGATTGTCTTTTGATCTTTTCATGTTTTATTGTTTAATCCTGTCACTGTTATTGTTGTGAAGAACCTTCGGTCTGAAAAAAGTGCTGGACAAAAAAAGTTATTAATTATTATTATTATTATTATTATTAAACCATTGGGTCAATAAACGCTTCCGCTTCCCATGAACCTACTATGGACGTCATCCGATGAAATTCATGATTTTGTAATTTGCAAAAGAATATACAGTATATCTGTATATCTATCTATCTATATATATAAGAATTGCAGTTTCACCCAATCCTTGTATTGTCCCTCATTGTTGTTGCATCACAGTTTTTGTCCATACAGGAAACCTTTACAACTTACTACTGGGCAGGCTGGTTTAAGTGCATGGCTATGAATAGTCCCATGGGAACTCCTGTGCAAGGTTCCCTAAACCTATGCAAATAACCAACAGGTGGAGTGGACACTTCATTTGCACACATAACACAGCTTGCAGCCTGTTTGCTTATGTACACACACACATTACACGTTATTCAAAATCTCTCTCTCTCTCTCACACACACACACACACACACACACACACACACACGCACACACACGCATGCCAAGTCCCAGAGAAAGTTAGCCTTATGTCAACTTCCTTACTCACTAACCCAACTTGCTTTTCCCGTGCTCAAATACCAATGAATATGAATGCACTGTAATAATGGTAAACAATGATTTATTGCTTTGAGAAGGGAAGAGGAAGTGAACTAATACAGTTGGGGATTGCCAACTGAGTGCGGTTATAACTCAGACTGTCAGCAGACCTGTACAGGTGTACATGTGACACCCGCTGGTGATAAAAGATAAAGCTATGTGGGAGAAATACAAACTAGACACTCAACTACCAAATTCAAATAGAGATATAGAGTCTCACATACAAACACTCTGTATCTCACTCTGTATCTCCAACGGCCTCCCCAGACTTAACTCCAATAACAACAGGTTAAATAAAGAGATGAGCTGGGAGCTCTGCAGGGCCTCCAGAAACAAAGACTCAGCAGGGTCACTGTTGTGGTGGGTGGGTTGAGGGGTCAACATGTAGGGGGCAACTACAGTGAATCATTTGTCCTTTAATGATACAGTTATGAAGCAGCATGGCTGTACGGGAATATATACGGGCGGGGGTCCTTAGAATGACTCAAGTGAAGGTTGCAAGAGATGAAGGGAAGGGTATTGAGCTGCCTGAGGCCAGCATAGACGTGTTCAGCAAGAAAATGGCTTTGCTTCCAGGTCCGGTGACGACCACACATTAAAGTCACAATGAAACAGCATTTTGTGAGCATCTTGCTTCCCTTGCTTTGATGTATTAAAACAGGATGTTGGGATGGGACATGGCTGACAGGTGTAAGCCAACTTGATATTTGTTGTGCAGAGAAACTCAGGCCACGTCCACAGTAGATTGTTCAAATCTGAAAATTAGGTTTTTGTGTCTAGCATTATCGAAAAGCTCAAAATACTTTGTTCCATGGGCATGTGCAGACCTCGGGGCAAAATAAATAAATAATGTTTTGCATTTCTTGTTAAATAGGTGTATATTATGACAATTAGCTAACAAGGTGAGCTAACCAGTCAAAAGAATGTCTTTTATCCTGTTGATGCATCACTGTCATTAAGCTGAAGACCAGATGCTGCTGAACTTGTTGTTACAGATTAGTCGGTATGACTGACTCGTATGTGCATCGTTTTATTAAACTCCACAGACTCTGTTCATGGCGGAGTCAACCTGAGATCCAAATATTCATACCCCAACAAAAGATGAGTGCCGTCGAGAAAAACAATTTGTTTTCCGCTAGTGGAAATAGGGGATGAGTGGCATGTGTGTTGCATGAAGATAGAAGGTGAACTGTAGGGAGGCGTATGAGCCGTAACCTGTGTACAAACTTCCCCCTCTGGCTTTTCAATGCATGACTAGTTATTGTCACCGCTTGCTGCTTGCCGGTTACATTCCTGTTTCATGTCATTTTCTGCCAATCAAACTACATATAGAAAACGGGCGTGCATGTGTGTGCATGTACGCTCACATAGCATAGGCGCATGGCGTATGGTGTATACGGGGTATTTATGAGTGCAGCCGTTCATACACACTCTCGTCAACAAGTAATAGGCTGTGGGGGTGGCGTTCGCGGTCTCAAACAGAATGGATGCAAAATCCACATTACCCAACACGTTCCCATTCCAGAATAGTGATCCATCAAGCTCTTGCACTAAGCATCTGTACATAAACCTCAATTATGCTAATGCTAATCCCTGGGACATTGACGTGAGTAGGCAAGGAGGCTAACAGCTAAAGACTTTGATGTGTGCTGCCATTTGGCAGGGCCTCTTGAAAGACTAGTGTTGGACCCCAATCTCCACCAGGGCTTAAGGAGGAAAAACCAGTCGGGTCTTGTCTGTTCCTCTACTGATTACAAGGGCTTAGGGGGCTTCTTTTTATTTGCCTCTTTGGTATGGACCCAATCAGGGGTGTCAGTTCTCTCCATTGCTGCTTGGCAGCCATTCTCTGCTGCTTTTTTCCCACTTTTTTGGGGTTTTACTTACCCCTCCTCTGTGCCAGGCCTCTGCTTTGTTTTGTTTTGTTTTTCATTTTGCTTTCATGTGATTGCTTTCCGTGTGTGCGCTTACCTTTCACACTTCCTGTTTTGATAATTTACAAACAGTAAAGGACTGCACAATGATTTGAAATTGCACAGGATTAATAATTTCCCTTTTCAACTACAGCTGGCCATGATGGTGTTAATCCCTTTTCATTCCCGCTCTTATCGCCGGGGTCTGCCGCGGCGAACGTTGATCCTAACCTCTCACCGTGTGTTTGAGCCTCAGCGGGGGAGGGATCCTCTCTGGGGACGAACAACGCAAGCGATATCATGAAGTCAAACTGGGCCAAAGACAGCAGGGACTACTTTTGCAAAATCACCTTAGCACTAAGATCCTCATTGTCCATTGTCATAATGGAACTAGGATGATCATAATACTAAGATGCTTTTTGGAAAGCGAGCTCAGAGCTGTAATTCCTCTCCTCTTCATAACAACAGGAGATTAGAATTTTCCTGGCAAACAGAAACATTGTTAGCAGTGATTTATTTCCATTAATGGCAAGTGTTTTTGAAGTACTTTGCCCTCTTTCTTACTCTTATGTTCTAATTTCCCTGAGCTTTCAGAAAACCCCTGCCACAAGAGAAGGATTAAAGCTTATTTTCACTAAATGAGTCAACACATGAAAATGGGAAAAAAAAACTGCAGACAGTTTGTGTAACAAAAGAGATTATGAATATTTAGGAGGGATTTGAGAAAATAATTGGGGCTTGTTCTGATTTCAGGCTGTAAAACGCAGACATGGCCTGTCAAGGATCAGATCAATGGAGACAGAGAACCTCAAAAGGTCCACGTAAGAGAACCGACTCTCTGTTTCAGAGCTTTGATTCCCACCAAGAGACTCATTGTAGTGAAAATGTTTGAAGTTGCTTTTGAGTTGAAATCACTGCACAGCGATGGCCTCATGAAAAGGTTGAGACAAACACAGAAACACAGTCATGATAAACATTTGTCATAGAAGAAGATCACTCACAGGATTCACTCTCTGTCCTGGTTTAAAGCTCACAAAGAAAGATCCGGTCTTCTGTTTGGAGATCCCCACGTTACACCAGGTACGGTCGAGCAGAAAATGACTGGAGGCTCAACAAACAGAGAGCATGTAGGCAAATCAATAGGCACTCTGTCAAGGGCGTAATCCCTAAGCGTAATGACAGGTCATTGAATTTTAAGCAACTGTTCACGACTCAGAAACAGTGCTTATGGCTTTAGCGTACCCGGCCAATATTGAATCCTCCGTCTCTGCCTCCCTCCTCTCCTTCATCTTTCATCCCCTCTTTTCTTCGGAAGGGAAATTGAAATCATTGTCTGCCTGCGTGTGGATACTTTTGACTCAGTCAGTGCAGAGAGCTTTGATAACTCTCATAAAGCTTAACAAATCCTATATGTTAGGAGTGTATTTGTGTTCATATCTGATGCATGTGCACTATATGTGTGTGTGTGTGTGTGTGTGTGTGTATTAAGGCATCA